>VXBI01006788.1:593560-605215 GCA_013397375.1 Toxostoma redivivum
AAAAAAACCAAAACCAACAGTCACAAAAGAAATAAAAACAGTAAATCAAAATGATTCTACATTGTGCAGGGGGCTGAGGACATGGCTTATCTGATACTTAACAGCATTTTGTGTTCGCTGTGGCTATAATTTCTATTTAACATTATTTATAGTGATTTATAATTTTGGAGAATTAGCAGCATAAACCAGATGCTTTGTCTTTCTGTCTGTTTCTCTCTCTGCCAGTTGAGATACAATTTATACAGAGGGGAAGTCTAATTGCTATACGAGATGTCTCACATGGAGCCCAGAGCCTATAATGAAGATTAACAATTTCTGTAAAAGACTAAGTGCACTTAATCCACAAAAAGTACTGGAAAGATGGTTTTGCTTTTAGTTATGTAATTCTTAAGATAAAAATTTTGTGTAGCCTCTTTGAAATTTGAAACAAGTCAGTTTTTTGTGTCGGTCTTTCCTGAGGATACAGTGTTTCTAAATGGAGAACTTAAGCAAAGGTTGCTTGTCCTGTCTGTAGCTGCAGCATGGAAGCTCCTGTTGAATTCCTCAGTCATACTGTTTTTATATTTTGTTGGTTTACAGCAAAGGCAAATCTCTTCTCCTTGAAGTTTTTTATTAGCTGAATGATTTCAGGTCTGACATTGTCAAATAAGAGAAATTATTTTTCCTGCCTTTTGGATGGAAAGACTGTCCTCCCTTCCTTCCTTCCTTCCTCCCTTCCTCCCTTCCTTCCTCCCTTCCTCCCTTCCCTCCTTCCTTCCTTCCTTCNTTTTAGGCTTGCTTGCAACTATGGTGGAAATAAATTTCCTCTTTGCTTATTTGTTGTAAAGTTAACTTCAGTATCAAATGTGATAGTTTATTAAAAAGTAAATATTTACATTTTTAAGTGCTTCATTTGATGTATATTTATGCAGATGAAATTGTTCAGACAGATTTTCTATGAGGGTTCCTCTGTTAATTGTATTGACTTCATTCAGATGCAAATGAATGAAATAAACCACCTGACATATATAGATCATAGTAGAAGCCAGAAGACGCATAAGATTGCATGTTTACAATGTAAAGCACTTTGATATTTTGTTCCTTGTTGGTGTCTTCCTGACACATGTTTTATGGTTACTACCATGTGGTTGATGATGATTTATGTGCTGTCATGTTGTGGAAGTGATGTCACTCCCATGTGATTCAAATTTATTCAAGAAGATAAGTTGTTGAACAGATTTGTGTTCCCCCCTCCCCAAGTATAAATCAACCAGCAGTTTATTTTTACTCTGTGAGTTTGCATTCATAGACTTAATCCTGAAACTGTGCTTAAATACTCTGCTGCAGAACGTGGCAGAGAGGGAAAGTCTTACTGGTTGACCAACATGGTGTTGTTGTATTTAACTGATTGCTCATTTGGCTTCTGTTCCACTCCCTTCCCCACCTACTTTCACAGCCCTTCCTCTGCCCAGCTATATTTAGAGACCAGCCAGACCGGGCCATTCAGAGATCAGTATCGATGCTGCACAGGAGCCTGACCTTTCCGCCTTCTGCCGGTGGGAGATGGCAGGACTGGATCAGCCATTATGTCTCGTATGTCCTGCCTGGGAGAGACTCTGCTTATTTGGAACAACATGTGATGCAGTCTAGTTGCCTTCCCAGTTGAGAAGCTGACAAGGTTTTTCAGGGTTATGGGAGGGTGAAAGGCAGACTGAAGATGCAGTGGATGGGGCAGAGGGCTGTTTTGGATGTGCAGTCCCAGAGCAGGCAAAACCTTGCAGTGGTGCATTGGTGACTTGTGAGATAAAAGGACATTAGGCAACTTCAGATGGAGGCGTTTCACCAGAGGATGAGATAATGGAGCCTGGTGTACCGCTACATCACAAAAGGTTTCTAAAGCTAGGTATCCATAGTTACAACAGGAGAGTTAAAATCTAGATTTCAGGGACTTACCTGGTGTAATGTCCTCCTTCCCTTTAAAGAAGAAAGAGTTTGGCAGTTCTTAAAGCTGGAATGATGTGCCTGTGTGAAGTCCCCGGTGCTCAGAGAGCTGCCTGTTTAAAGTTTGCTCTATTTTCCCCTCTTGCTCTAATTTTTCTGGCTGTGGAAAAAAAATGGCATTGCAATTCTTAGCCATATAAGGGACTTGTTAGTTTCTTTATGTGGTTGGGAATTGTTTCTCCTTTTGGTCTTCAAAGGCTGTTGCTGCTGAGTATGCTTTAAAGGGAAGGAACTACTAGCTTAGACAAAGTCTGCAATCCTTATTTCTTCTTTTTCTCACTTCTCTCTGACCTTTTATTGGGGGACATGCATATAAATAAATTCTGCTTTTGGTGTCATGCAAGTTGATGGATACTCTTACAAAGAGAGAAGCTTAATGGGAAATGCAGTCTTCATTTCTGTTCTCTCATTTTGTACTGATGAATTTGGTTTGGTGCCAGTTAGTAAGTACACGACCTTTTCCCTACATCTTTTGATTCATGACAGGGAGCGTCAGAGCTGTGTTAGTGATCTCTCGTTACAGCTTTTAACAAACTATGAAATATTAAAAATGAATTAGGTCACTTGGAGCTCGACTAACATGTCAGTGATGCAGGGTGGTGATTTCATATTAACGAAGCATAAAACACAGCTTAAAATACAAAATTCAGATTTTTGTGAACACAGACAGCAGGGATGTATTGCTTTTAAGTCAGGACCTTTTTATCTTGAAAATGTAATCTTTTAAAGACAAACCAAACAAGATATTTTGCAAAGATGGTGTTATCGGCCACATTAGTTTAGTGTTCATTCCAGAAAATCGTATCAGCCTCAGCCTAATTGGAGCTAAGTTTTCCAGTATATTTACTTTAAGATCAGAACTGCCGACAAGACTTCTTTTAGTATCAGCTGAGATGTGTCTACACAGCTGTCGATGTTCTGCTTAGCTGCTATACACAACCTGATAATCTACCACATGTAACTGAATGGTACAATATGCACTCATTTAATGTGCAAATGACGCTTCTGGAATTGTTTAGTGGAAGGGAGACTGGCGATAAAAATGTGCTGTGAACAGCACAATGAATAAGGTAAAAAATAGGACTGATAGCTCTTGGACAAGCCTCTGCCTGGTTTTGCAGTCATGAAAACTACCTTTAATACGACTCTATACCTGCAAGACATCAGAAAAAAGTCAGAGGCACCGCAGTCCTTCAGATGTTTGACAAAGCGTGCAGCGGGACTTGGTAAGCTGAAAGCTTTACCCAGGCTGTATTAAGATGAGGTTTACTGTGTCAACGTAGAGCTGCACTAAGTGTACTGTTAAACAATCCTTCATGAAAACAAGCATAAAGCAGACATATTGCTGTGGCCTTTAGCAAAGCAGCTGGGAACTTTCTGCCTGGGGGAGCATCACACTCGTTGCATTTCATGTTTGTGCTCTTTGTGTCTCTTTGGAGCTTTTGCATCCTAAAGAAACACATGGGTTGGTCCAAATATTTCCACATCCTTTTTAATGTTGCTTTTATTGTGAGTGTCAGCTGGTGGTGCAAAATAGGATAATAATAAAACTGGCTGATGTATGGTGACTCCACAATGACAGTAATAGCACATGCTGATCAATTGCCTCAGAGATACAGGTGTGCAATGCACTGAGTTGTCTTGAATTTTGAGATTATGGATATAATTCCTGTCTCTAGGAACAGCTGTGAGAAAGATGTAGACTCCTGGCCCACCAGGACATACTTGTTATCTGTGTGATTTAGAAGCCTTGCCGGCCACTCAGTTTCTGCTTTATATCTCTGCCATTTTATGAAATCACTGTAATTGTATACAGTTGTCCCTGTGCAACATGCAATTTCCTGTAGTTTGAAAAGCTTTCAGCTTAAGATTGTCTAAACTTAATAGCATAAACATTAATTTACTGTGTTAGGTGGGTTATTGGGTGTTTTTAGCATGCATAAGCCTGGCAATAATTGTGCTGGACAGAAAAAATAAGTTTTGTTTCCTTCACTGTCTGCCCTGCTTTGACTTAAATGGATCCCTGGTGATGGTAATACTTAGCATGTAGCAGTCATTTCAATTTTCAGTGGGCTGTATAAACATTAACTAATCTTCAGAGCTCATTCTGAGAGGTGCCTTAAACACCTTATTTGCTCATGCAATGGCTGCATGCAAATAATGACCTCAGCTTTCAGAAGCCTGTACTGGATTATCATGAGTTGGGGGATAGACTTGTGTGCATCCACACCTATCTCTTTGGGCAGAATCTGGAGGTGGGGAATGCTGTTGCTGCTTTAGGAGCAAATGTGGTGCATGAGTGGTCTAAGAGTTGGAGAAGAAGCTGGAAAAAATAAGGGGAATGCCTTTTTAAAAGGTGACATGTTCATCCCTGGTTATCCAGAAGTGTTGAGTGCCCAAGGCTTTAGCAGATGGAGTTCTCAGAGACATTTGACACTAAACCCAATGCGACTCACAGAATTTCGGAGCACTTTGCAAGACTTGAGGCAAGTGCCTGAATGTGCCTGCTGGTTCAACATTACATCTTCCTCTTGAGCCTTTCTGCCAGGGAGAGGACAAATGGAGCAGGGTGAGAAGGTGCACTTTCTGGAGGAGGGGAATTCCCTGTTGTGTCCCCAGTGCTGGGGAAGGAGGTTGACTGAAGGAGGTGTCCTGCTAAGGTGACTGGAAAAGATGTTTGTGGTGTTTGACCAGTCCTGTGAGGTGCAGATCAGGGCCCAGCTCCCAGTGTTGTAGAGATTCGAACAGCACTTGGCAGAAATGTTTTCAGGAGACAAAAACTTAGCAGACACCTGGACAAGGATGCAAAGGACTTCTTTATTCTTCCAAGTAAAAGAGAGAAAAATGCTTTCAAACAGTGCATGTGTGCAGCCCCCAGTCCCACTGGGCCTTGCCAGCTTTGTCAGGCACTGATGGGAAGGTTGTAGAAAAACAACTGCCACAATTCCACCAACATTGTGTAAGGAAACTCGTCTCTGTTCAAGTCCTTCAGGTTAATATTTCAAATCTACAGCACCCTGTTAATCACCAAGGCAATAGCAAGGAAGTTATTTATGGGTGGGTGTTAGCTAAGTAGTAGTTGATAGATACAGAACTGTCACAGGCTTTGGTTTTCTCATGCCTAACGTTGTGTGCCTTGCCAGTACTTATTTTAGATTTTCTGTTGTCATTACTCTTTTTATTCCTCTCACCTTGGCTTGTAACAGTATCATATATGCTTTCCTCTCTGTTGTGTTGGAAATAGTTGCATTTTTAAAAATCACAGCTTGTTTGGCTCAAAGGTACTTCACGGATGGGAGAGAAATGATGATATTCTTGATGCTGATAACTTCTTGTGCCCCAAGGGTTTTGTTATAAATATGTGAAAACACTACAAACGAGGGTTGATTATTGGTGTTTTAAAACTGAGCAAGGACTGTGCCAATGGCCACAAACATGTAGATTGTGATTTTACAATGTGTGTTGAGGAATGAAGTAGGACTGTCATGCTCCAGCAACAGCCGATGAAGTAGGTGTTTATGCTTCATCTCTCCTGGTCTTTTAGCAAGGGAGTAAATTATTAGTTGTTTATTATTTCTTAACCTTCAGTGGGTGACTTCCTTTCTGCACTAGTCAGCTATTTTGAGGTAGAGATAGGTGGATTTAATTTCCTTCCTCCTCTTTGCCACATTCTCATTTGCTCTCAGGATAGATTGTCAGGTAAGTTCATGCCTTCTTTTTTACCAGGCTGAGGATCAAAGAGGTGATCTGAAGCTTAGGTGACAAGGACAGACCTTGAAAAAGCTGAGGCATAAGGGCGTCATTTACCATGAAATGTATGTAAGGAAAGCCAGAAGCCTTATTTCTATTCTACATTTTGTCTATCATTTGTGATTTTACAAATCTGCTTCTTTACCAGTGTCTTTGTTTTGATTCTCCCCCACCTTGTTTTGGTTTTCTTCTTAGCCTTTTAAGAACTCTGCTGATTCTTATTTTTTTCACCTAATTCTAATGTGTATGCCATGGTGTTTGTTCTACCATTTGACCATCAAAACTTTTTTGTTATATATAGATATTGCTGTTGTATTTCCTAAGCCAGTCATATTCTTCCTTTTTTATTTTTTTAATGGTATTTTACTGTTTACAGACTGTGTCTGACTGTGCAATTTGTGCTGAGCTGCATACAAAGCCAGGGTAAGAGATAGTCCCTGCCTGCAAGAGTTTATGAGCAATGTAAATAAGGCAGCCTCACAAAGGTGGGTAGGAACAGCCAATGAGAGCAGTGAGGTGCCTGGTAGGAGGTTGCTTTGCAAAGCAGTGCCAGGACCTGGATGGTAGATGGCAAGCAGTGTTTACTGTTTACCCATATACCGTATGCTACTCCATCACCTTGGGAATGAGTCACTCTGCCTTCCCAATTCATGCATTGCTGATTTTATTTTTTTCATTTTCTTCCCTAATACTTAGGGTTTCAGCTGCACAGAATAATTTCTTCTTTTCTACCTTAGTGCACTATCTTTGAGCTTACCTGGGCTTTAATTTCTCCATCTTTGCTGTTTGATGGCCAGTCTCCTATGCATTGTCTGGCAGATTTTGGGTGTTGCAAAGTGAAGGAAGCCATGGAGTGGATTTCTGGAGTTGCATGTGCTGGTAAACTGGCACTGAACAAATACAGTCTAAGCTGGTGTTGGTGGCTGACTTCATGGAGAATGTAATGGAACTGGACAAAAGAGCAAAGCGGTTGAGGTCAGTGTAAGACAAGAAGTCTATTCCCAGCAGATGAGAGCTCTGGAAATATGCCGGTGTGCGATGGCTGGGGGCTCATGCTCGGTGAGGATTAGAACTGGTATTTTTTCATGCTTGCTTCCTGGTTTACCAGGGCTGTAAGGCTGCAGGAGACCCATGCTGCCCACAACTGTTTGGTGCTTTTGAAAAATAAATACTATGGGGGAAAGGTGTCTTGCACTTCAGCAAGTTGGCTGCTGGTAAATGCTGAAATTTCAAAGGGACAGTGCTCTGTACAGTAGCTTGGGGCATGAGAGCCAGAAGTGCTGGTCACCTGCAGCTCCTTTTAATTTCAACTAGAACCGTATGTACTTTGCACTTTTGAAGACCAAGAGCTCCTTAGGGCTTAAATGTTACCTTTTTTTTTTTTTAAATACCGCTTGCAAGCTAAGAGGGAAACCTCTCACCTTTACTGTATTTTTTTTGTAGGGGAAGGAAAGAGAGTTGGGAGACAAAGGGAAGAAGTTTGGATCTTTTGGAGTGGTTTTGTTTGTATTCTTTTTTTACAGCCATGAATAGAATGTATATCCAAAAGCAGGTATCTCTCTTAACAGGTAACTCTTCATTTTGTTAGTGGTGTGATGTTAATGATTTTAATAACTTTACTGTTTATTTAGCTGCCACAACTTAGATTGAATTATGAAGAGGGATTTGATTTCTTCCCTTATTTCATTTTAATTTTAAAAAATGTTGTAGCGTTTAGGATGCATGGACTGCCACAAAATGATTATTTGCTTAGATAGAAAAAATGCAATAGAAGCTTCTCTAGTAGTTACATGAAGTTTATTTTTATTAAAAATTAATTTTGAGAAATTCTTACTGCTTTGGTCTGTTACCAGTCTTTCCAGTTATACTAAGTGGCAGAAATTTATTTTTCCTAAAGTACTTTAATTCAAAAGGATCTAAATTATCAAAAAGTGTGTTTCTATATGTACCAATTCTAATCTCTCTCTAGATTGCAGGGAGAAGCTAGAATGTCTTATCCAGATATACCTAAAAGGCTCAAAAGTCACACAATGAAAAGCAGAATGCAGTCTTCTAAAAAGCTTGGGATGTAACATCTAACCTCACCAGGCCTCCTTATGTTTAGGTGTAGATTGCAGTGCTGAGTATTTCTTGAGTTTATAGACAGTAGTTTTAACACTCAGCTGATGACTGACTTTTTTTTAATTAGATATGCATTTTGAAATTCTGGGTTTATGTTTCATATTGATGCCAAGTGCTGCTGTATATGTTGCTTACTCAGCATTTACAGTGGAAATATCCAAAGCAGACAACTAGAGGGGAAAAAAAATCCCATGCCTGATTTGTTTAATTGTATTAATTTTCTTCCCACTGAGGTTAGTAGAAGTGATTTATTGGGACAGATGGAATGCTGCTGTTGGGAGACTGGTAACCTGTGAGGTGTTTTCCCTGTGGGCCCCATCCTGTGGTCCAGGTGTGCTCACAGCTGAACACTGCCTTGTAAGCAACTCTGCTGAAAGTGCAGCACTGCATACAGGATGAGGAATTATTCAGTGGGAAGAGGACTGTCAGAATTTGGCCTTTAGGATAGAAATTTCATTTTCTGAGTGTATTACAAACAAGAGAGAGTTAAAAGATGAAAAACTGCTTCTATATAGAAAAATAATACTGTTTCAATTTAAACCTTGGTTTAGTAAGCTTTCTTGGAAAGAAACTTGTTCCTGAAGGCATTTTATCTATTTTTCTCTCTCTCTCTCTCTTTGGGTTTTATACATCATGGCAGTATCTGAATGCTTTCTATGTAGAGATTGATAGCAACTTTGAAGTCTCCAGTGAACTGAGCAACTTTGACACATCTTTCTTTAGGGGGTGAGAAAATACACCAGGTGGGAATTTTATTTTTAAAATATTTGTATTATGTAATTTTACATTCTAATAGTATTTTTATATTGTTGTTTTGGAAGATGTTAAGTGGGTTTTTTATTATTTTTTTTCTTCTCTTTTTCATGATTTGACTGATGTTATGGGGTGCAAGAAGTGTCAGTGTTGCATTCAGAATACATTACTGACTTTTAAAAATGTGTTTTCCTAAATATCACATCAAGCAGATAAGGGATAAGTTATCAAATACCCCGTGTTACAGAGGTTTCCTTTTTTGTTCTATGTTATCTAAATTGTTTGAAAAACATTCAAATAATATTTGCACTTTTACAGGTGATGCATACCAGATCTATATCAGCTAATGTAAATTGTTAGATGCAGTCTTTTACCTTTTAAAATTATTCTAATAAGAGTAAATATTTAGGGACATAGAACTAAGTTCTTAAAGCTAAAAAGATTACAGTGAGAGGATTTACTAACTGGTTTAGATATTCAGTTCTGAACCATTTCAATGTTAGTATTATGTGGCTAATCTATCTAACTAGCTATGTAATCTGTTTAAACAAGGTACTTGGCTCTTCCCAAATAATTTCAAAGAGAAATAAAAATAACATCGTTGTTTTCTCTCTTTCTTTTTAGTCTGTCAGAGAAACACCTTGATTAGTTTATATTTAGTTTATATGCGTGGGTGTCTTCCTTGGATGTGAACAGTAAGAAATTTTTGAAGAAACTCAAATTGTAATAATGAGTCCTGTGGTTAATTCAGAAGATGACTGATCCTGTCATCATTGCTCAGTTGTTGTTTTTCTAGAGCAAGCTAGACCTGTCCTACTGCCAACATTTGTGAGTGTTTCCAGAGCTGTCCTAGTGAAGATGGAAGTCTGTGGTAACTTTTGACTGAAAAATTAGTGGTGGTCATTTCATAGCTAGAGAAAATTAAAAGTAAACCACTCATCATTAAGGCATGGATTTGAACTAGGCTGAGAATTTAGTAGGCAGTTTTTGGAGAAGGAGAAATTATGGTAGAGTTCAGGAGAAATGGGGAGAGCAGGGAGGATAATCTTGCAGTGTGAAATTTCATTTCCTCAATATGCTGATAGTATTTTGTTAGAATGTGTGCAGTATTAGAAGAGACCTCATCCAGAGCATGCTCCCTTCCACAGAAGTGAAATCAAATGGATTTACAGTACCTCTACCAGACATTGCTCAGTAGCATGTATTTAGGGACGCGCAAGGAATTCCTACCTCATGGTGAGAGGTAAGGCTGAGGAAGCTGCTGAGTCCCTCACCCTTGGTTAGAGAGGGTTCTGCTACCTACTTCTGTAGGTACGTTAGTAATTATATGGTGAAGTGGAAAAAATAAAGACAATTTTGTCTGGTTCTTTAATTTTTTCCTTCAAGGAGGGCCTGGTGTCCCTCTCCATATGAAGGTGAAGGAACACAGTCAACTCAGGTGTGACATGTCCATCTAAAAAGTTTTAAGTTTTTCTTTGTATTACTCTTTTTTCTACAGCTGTTATTTTAACTTAACATGCTTTTCAAAGGTGTTAAACCTTATCACTAAGTCAGTTTTTACCCATGGGTGCAAGAAGTCAGCCTGTATATTCTTGTTTGAAAGGCTGTGTAGCCTTATCTTATTTTTCACTGTTGAGTGCCCATTAGGTTTGGTGGGAGCTATTGGGTGCATAATATTTTTGGAAATCAGGCCATGGAGGTATACACTTTTGTTATAAATATCTGTGAGCTAATTAGGCTTTAAAACTATGAGGATTCTCAAATGAAACACATCTTCCTTCCCTTTCACTAGTAAGAGGACCGGGTCAGCTTGGACGAGCTCCTCTCTGGCACGGACGGCGTACCCACATCTCAGCGCGTTCTTTGAGCAAGTTTCCTTTTTGGGGCCTGTGAGTCAGCAGGGTTTTGAAGTGGATGAGTCATAGACAAACTAGCTGAATGATGGTTACCAAGTGGGTGGGGGAAGCAAGAATTTTATTCTGGGAAGGTGTAAATGCAGACAGAGGCCAAGTCTGGAGGTGAGGGAGGCCACAGGATGAAAGGCATTAGCCAATAGGAAGCACTGAACCGGTGTTTGATGCTGGCTGCTCTTTGTGGCTCGCTGCAGCCATGTGCTTCCTCCTGGCTCTGTTTGATGCTTCTGTGCAAAGTCTGTCTCCCTCTTGGGGAGCAGATGTTCCAAATGAACAGCAGATAATCCTGACAGATAACAAAGCAACGTTAGCTTTGCCGAGAGCCAGCTAGTTTCTATCTGAGAGTTAGATTCTGACCAGAAGAGAAATTGAGCTAGTCTGTGCTTCATCCCTTTCAGTCATACAGACCATAGACCTTTAACATCTCTTAGACTGGGACAGGTAACATCGACCATGCCGGTGCAGAGCAGATTAGTGTGTGCCAACCTCTGAAATCAGAAACAACAGTGGCACGTATTGTACTCTCTGACAAATCTTATTGGAGGGCTTAGAAACAAAAATGCCAACAACGTGAAAACATCCTGTTCTGGACAATCCCATTTACTGGTTGATGGAAAACCAGAATGCCACTCCAGAGCATCCCTTTATGTGTTTCTCATATGTTCCTGCAACTCCTTATGTTGTAATGCAATTTGTAATGAGGTTTCCTTTAAGGTGTGAGAATTTTTTTGTTACACAGTATCAACAGGAAACTAGAAAATATGACCATATATCATTGCCACTAGAGCTACTGCTGACCCCATATCTCTTTATATTAGCAGATGGTGATAAAATCAGAATTTTTTTTGTGATGGAGTGTTCACTTGGAGTGGGATAGCAGAATAGCTATCAGTCAGAGAGCTATGAAAGGAACAGAAGAGCAGTGATTTAACAGTCAAGCTTCTTGCAACCCTGGGTCTCTTTCCCTTCTTCCCAGTATCTTCAGGAAGAGTAGAGAGAGTAAATACTTCAATTGATAGTATCCTGGAGTACTCAGATACTGAAGGAAGAGACTGTGGTCGCCAGACTCCAGCTGTCCTGTTTCCTCCCCCAAATGGAAAAGCTTTTATCAGGAGAGAAATATAAATATAAATATAAA
>VXBI01006790.1:0-18377 GCA_013397375.1 Toxostoma redivivum
CCCATCCCATCCCATCCCCTCCCTCTAAACAAACACCTGACACCAGCATCTTCTCACACATTCCAGGTGAGGTTTCCAAAAACAAATTCTCCTTTCACCACCCCACATTTGGCTCCTATAGAAATCTTCCCCTCAACTTCTAAATGCCAGAAGAGGGAGAACATTTTAAACCATTTCATACAGAATCAGGAATCTTCCTGCAGTTTGGAGATGTTAAAGCCAGAAAGAACCAATTTAAAAAAATATTCAGCATTTTGGACAAATGCCTCAAGACTTTTTTTCAAAACAAACCAACAGAAATCCAGGAAATATCTTGAAAATTCTGCCTTTTCCTCACACTCATGTCCAACAGTTTGCACCATCCCTGCGTTGCCTTTTGCCACCTTGAGCACTCCAGTGGTGGTGGAATTATTTATAAGAGTTTAATCAAACCTCTCTAGATCTGTTATTGAGGGTGTGATGTACACCTTGCTAGCCCTGCAAGGGTGGGGATGTGCTACAGGAATGCTGGAGATCCTCTTCCACCATTTTATGGCAGTAGAGGTTATTCCCTAGAGCTCTGTTCCTCTAGCGATTTCAGAGTTTGTGCAAATCTGTGTGCACAGAAGTTTCAGGCTGTTACAGTGGCCTGAAAGAAATCTTAGAGGTTGGACTAAAAGAGGAAAGAAACAGCATTTATTTAATTAAAATAAAGAAAGCATTGAGTCTTTGGGCTTTTAGACACCATCATGGGATGATGGCTGCAAGAAGCCCCACAGAAGAATCAATAGTGGTTTCTGGAATAAATAAATAAATATAAAATGATCCCACCACAAATCTCTGATGTCCTACCCCAAATGAAAGCCCAGCACCAGAGAGGGGCAGCTCAGCACCACCTGAGCTCTGTGACTGAGGAACACTTTAATTAAACAAATATCTTGTTAAGCAGCAGAACCTTCTCTCCACTCCTGGGCCACATTCAATAACCTAAGACCCCTCTGTTTTTCCCATCTCCACCCCATTTCCCCACCTGGGATGAAGTTTGTTCTTTCCTAGGTAAGCTGTAAGAGCAAATTCATTAACCTTTGTGAGTTTGAGACAGCAGGTAATTGGGTGGGTTAATTAACATTATTTTCATCTTTATAAAAAATCCCAAACCTATCAGCCCTTCTATTCTTTCACAATCCATAACTCTTAAACCTCGTTTCTTCCCCACAATGATCTTAATTCTAGTTAAATGAGCTTTTGTCTTCCAGCACCAGTAGAGATGAAGTGCCACATAAAACATCTGCAGTGTAGCCCTGTCCAAAGGCCAGTTTAACCTAAAAGCTGGCTCCCAGCTGCATCCATGCCTGGCAGGCTTGGGAAGAGGCTTCTTGTCACCCCTGGAGCCCCCGAGGGCTTCTCCAGCCCCAGCACCTCATGGGGGTCCCTCAGCCTCTGCCTCCACTGCTCTGCACAGCCACGAGTGGAAAATGCAGAGAGAAAGTCAGGAAATTCATTCTATTGTAAATAATCCAATCTATCCAGGCTGGTGGTGGAGTCCCCAGCCCTGAAGTGCCCAGAGCAGGAGCAGAAGTGGCAGCTCCCAGTGTGGTTTGCTGGCCATGGGGGCACCTGGCCAGGGGCTGGACTCGAGGGTCTTGGAGAGCTTTTCCAGCCTCAGTGGCTCTGGGGTTTCAGTGACAGCAGGAGCCAGGCAGCAAAGCTCCAGGTTTCACTGCCAGCAGAAAAGTGTGTCCAGCCCCACGTCCCTGAGTGTCCCTCAGCCCCAGGGCTGCTCAATATCCACTCATGTGGCTCCTGGGTGACACCCAGGGGCAGGAGAACATTTCCTTGTTTTCCTGGAGCCATCAGAACCTCACACCAGTAATTACAAACCCTGGGGCTGCCCCTGAAGCACCATCAGCACATGGGACCATCAGTCTCCCAGATTTCAGCAGCTTTTTGACCAAAGCTGATGGGACACAACCAAACCAGGTCAGGCAGGAGGAGCTGCTGGGGTTCACACCAGTGAAACAACATTGGGGCTTCAGCCCTCAATGAACCTCAACACAGCTCATGTTCTGTCAGTGGGAAATAAATCATCCCTGGAGATGCCAAAAAACTGGATCCCACCATGGGGTACCCCAAGAGCAGCCCATCAATCTGCTGCTTCACAGCATCTCCAAAGACCTCACCTGGATTTCCCACAGGACTCTGAAAGCATCAGCTTTCTTCCATTTTTCATGGCCTCACAGGTCTTCTGGACCCTCAACAAACTCTGATCAATGCCTGTCATTAATAACTGGATAAATCCTGGCTACATCTGCACAGCAAAGCCCATGCAGGCATGGAGTGCAGACACAGCTCCCCTCCTAACACACCTCAGCACCAGGAAATCCCAAAATCCCAGCAGCTCTGCAGGAGCTGGCTCTGGTGGAGATCAAGACCTCTGTGATGACCATTTTAAATGTCATTTTCTGTCTGCCTCTTCTGGGAGAGCTAATTCAGCCATGATCCATTACCCTGTAATCACAATTTTATCTCCTGCACAGAGGTAGGCAGAGTCTGGCAAGGAAAGCCAGGCTGTGAAACCATGCCCAGCTAGTGCTGAGATGGGGGAGATCTTTGGTGTATCAGCATTTTAAATGTTAAAGTGACAAAAATACAACAGCAGATGTATTGCAGACCCCAGGTATTACAGCAGATTGCTCCCAGGGATTAAGGGAGGCTATTTCTTGCAGGATATTACTGGATAAAGCAGGAGCCTGGAGCCAGTTTGAGACTGGGCCATATTTTAGATGAATTTCATTTCAAAGAGGCCATCAGCTCTCTGCTTGGATAATCATATCTGGGAAATTAGCCATGAGAGAAAATTGCCCCAAAACATTCCCATATTCTGTCTCCAGTCCCCACTGAATGTATTTGGTCACTTATGGGCTCACAGGGCTGGAGCTGCTCTGGTGGGCAGGGAATTCCTCCTGGGGCTGCCACAGTCCCCATGCACCAAGAGTAAACCCAGAAACAGGGAATAAACTGCTTTACTTCACTCCCACCTTTTTTATCCTAAAATATCTCTTAAAAACTAATGTACCTCTGTATCTATAATTTCCAAATTTCCTCTAATCCCATGCATAATTACATGGAGCACTGCACTGCTATCCCTTCCATGCAAACATTGCTACAAAGTGCAGGATTTTCAGAGCATTATGTGACAAAGAAATAACTGCAGTCATTATTTCTGGTCTGTGTGTGGGTGCACAATGGGACAGCACGTGTCATTAGCTTCCTGTTGGGGACACTGCCCATTTATCTTCCTCCTAATCCTCCCCCAGTGCTGCTAACAATGTTATTGCAGTGGTTTCATATTGAACATGGCTGGGAGGTCCCTGGCTCTCAGGTCCTTCCCCTCAGCAGCAGAATCCACATTTCAGATGCCTTTAACAGAGTCCAGGTGTCTCCAGAACCCTGCTCTGATCTCTTTTTCATGTTCCTTCCACTCAGCAATGCTCAGAGCTGAGTGGGCAGATCCCTGGGATTCCCTGGCTGTGGATGCCATGGGGATTATGGGGCATCCCCTGCTCCAGGGCTGTCTCCTCAAGGGATGGAAGGGGTGCACAAAGGTTGTAGGAAGCCCAAATAAAAACCTCTCCCAGCTCCTCCTGCCAGGAACTGCAATCAGCTGAAATGCAGAATGTGATGCTCAATGCCCTGCCCAGATTTTAGCACCATCCCTACATTTTTTAAAGGTAAAACAAGTACCAGAACAACCTAACAGGACCTGCTGGCCAGCAGGAGCCAACTCCCAGAGCAAACACTTCACTTCTACAGCTGCAGATCAGCAGCAGATCCACCCCAGGCAGCACCTCTGCTTCTCAGCACCAAAGCAAGGAAAAGCAATGTGCTGAGCTGTGTGGAAATGTCCAGCATCCCTGTGAGCCCATTTACTCCTGGCTCAATGGGAACCCCTAAACTGGTTCATACTGGGGAGCCTTGGGAAAGACATCCTAAAAAACCAAGATCCCCCAGGTGTCCTGAGCTCCCCACTCCATCTCTTCATGATCACTAACACTCCAGCCCCCAAGGGAGTTTTCTCAGCTCCAAAACTCCTCAGCTCACCACTCCCTGCCTTCTCCCCTCCCCTCACATCAAACACCTTCCAAAAACCAGCCAAACCTCACCTCCCCTGCCATCAAACTCCTTCCCCAAACCAAAGTTGTCTCTCCCCATGTGGCTCTGCCCCAGCTTCCTTAACCACCCCCCAAGTGCTCTGACACAGCCTCAAACCCCATTCTGTGAGCACAACAGAGCAGAAGGTGCTGCCAGATCTTTAAATGTCATACTGGGGGCTCCAGTTTCCTCAATCACCTCAAGTGCCAGGTTTTGAAGCCCAGCAAACTCCCAGGGTGGTGTCACAATCACAGGGGACACTGTGCCAAAGCTTTCCTGTACCTCCCAACTGCACTTTAGTTTAATAACAGAGCTTGTTCTTTCTTGACTTTTATATTTACTGACTGAGAAAGGTTTATCCCAGCAGTGTTGATCCACTTTTATCACCCTCCAGAGGCTCCAGCAGGAGCTGCCAGCACCACACTGCTCACACCCCACCTGTAAGGGCTCCTGGATTCCTCAGCTTTGCCTTCTGCATGGCCCAGCCCTCCTTTAACAAGTCCAGCAGCCTGAATTTGGTTAAAATAACTGTTTATTTGTCAAAGCCCTGACTCCTGTCCAGAATAAACTGACTCCAAACTAAACTAATTCCTCCACTGAGGGCTGAATGTGCTGCCTGGGACAAGGGAGCCAAAGGAATAACAAGAAGTCTCTGTGTGAATGGGAACAGACCTAATTTCAGCTTGCAGGGATTATGTCAGTGACCAAAGCAGAGCTGTTTGGGTTCAGGATTCCCAGCAGGCAGGGATCTGCACACATGCAGTGCCCTGTGCCTGAGGACAAGGCTTCTCCAGACAAAGCACATCAGGATCCAGGTGGATCCAACCCACCTGGCCTGACACCACTCCTGATCAGAGCAGCACTTGGGATATCTGGGGCTGTGAGGGGAAAACCTCTGAGCTGTGCACACAGAGCAGCCCCAGCTCCCACCCACAGCCAGCTCTTCCCTCTCCTGCTCTTGTTTTGAGCTTATCCCACCTCTGAAGCCTGGCAGGGCTGGAGCACATTTCAGAGCTGCCAACCCTTCAGCTGGAGTGTTACAACAGCCTGAGACACATTTTTCCAAAGCTTGCCCTGGGAGGAGAGGGACTTTTCATTCAGGAAAACACAGTGCTGTGTTTCATGGATCCACACTCAGTCCATCACATGGGAATAACATCCTCATTCCACAGGGTTTGCACAAACTCAACACTGGAACTGAGGCAAAGCCACTTTGTCACCTGCACTTCAACACAAGCCTGGAAATCTGCAGAGCTCCTGCACCTCCCCAGTGGGTTTGTTACCAACACCCTTTTCCAAATCCCTGAACCCTTCCAAACCCTCCCCGGCTCATGTCACACAGCTGGTGAGGGTTATGACATTGTCCCTACCTCTCCAAGGTGGCTTCCCCACTTCATCTTCCTGCATTTTCAAAGAACCGTGGAATGGCTTGGGTGGGGAGGGACCTTAAAGCCCATCCAGTGCCACCCCTGCCATGGCAGGGACACCTCCCACTGTCCCAGGCTGCTCCAACCCCAATGTCCAACCTGGCCTTGGGCACTGCCAGGGATCCAGGGGCAGCCACAGCTGCTCTGGGCACCCTGTGCCAGCCCTGCCCACCCTCACAGGAACAATTCCTGCCCAATATCCCACCTAATCCTGCTCTTTCTGAAGCCATTCCCCTTTCCCCTGTCACTGCAGGTTGCTTGTGTCACTCTCCAGCTCTCCCACAGGTCCCCTCAGCATCTGGATGTGTCCCCAGCCCTGGTGCTGGTCACTGAGTGCCCCAGCCCTGGTCACTGTGCCCCATCCCTGGTCAGTGAGTGTCCCCATCCCTGGTCACTGTGCCCCAGCCCTGGTCACTGTGGCCCATCCTGGCCGTACCTGATGGGCAGGGAGGGGTCCCCAGCGTCCCACCAGTCCTTGGGGGGGCTGATGTACATGCACCACAGCTCCCAGCTGTAGCCGTGGGCCGAGTTCTCGTAGCGCTGCACCTCGAAGTTGTCCTGCTTGATGTTGTCGATGGAGGGCAGGATCACCCTCCTCCTGTTCTCCTGGATCCGGGACAGCACCGGCTCTGCCCTGGGGGAAAGCACAGGGGGTCGGTTCACTGCAGCTTCCATTCCACTCCTCCCCAGCATCCCATCCATCCCTGCCCTCCAGCAGTGGAAGCCATTCCCTGTGCCCTGTCCCTCCATCCCTTGTCCCCAGTCCCTCTCAGCTCTCTTGGGGGCTCCCTTTGGTACTGGAATCCACTCAGAGCCTCCTCTCCAGCTGAACAACTTCAACTCTCTCAGCCTGTCCACCCAGCAGAGGTGCCCCAGCACTTTGTGTTCCTCCTCTGGACCCACTCCAACAGGTCCATGTTCTTCTTGTGTTGGATAAAACCTGGTCCACAGGCTGGGAAGCCTGGCTGGAAACCTTCCCTTCTGGAAAGCAAGGCCAGGAAGGGTGTGCTTGGTTCAAATCACTTTGAACTAGCCCAGACTTCCCCCAGATCCCAAAACAGGATACATTCTTGAAAGCAGGACTCTTTGAAGGGTCTTTTATCCCTTGGGATGCAGTTTGATGACTATAGCTAAAAAATTCATCAGTGGGACGAGTTCAGAGCACGGGGTGTGCTCAGCCTCACGTCTGCAGCTCTAGAGCCACTGAGTGCTTCGGGGTCAGTTGCCCACACCAGGGGGAATTTGGGGGAACTGGTACTCCCAGTGCCCCCAGGAACAGCAGCAGGTGGGAAAGAGGGAGAGTCAAGCTCACACTGCAGAACTGCCACCTCTCTATCCCTAAAAAAGAGCTTCTAGAGCCCAGTCAATGGGAGCACCTCAGTGAATCAGGTGTCAGTGACCAGAGAGAGGAATGTTCAGCTGGGAATACAGATCCCAACATAACAAACAGCTCCTAAAATACCCCCTTCAGCTGCATTAAAAATTCAGCTGTCATTAAAAAGGATTCAATAGCTGTGAAGAACTCTGCCTTTACAGCTGCAAATTGGGGGTTTTTGGTGCTTGTTACTGTGTTCAAATTCAACACAAGTTTAGCTTGCTCCACCTCCACTTTTCTAAACATGGACCATTTACTTTTTACACTTGGTTAAGGGGAAAAAAAATCCTTTTCAGGCTCCTGTCACGACACAGATTCAAACTTAAGCCGCTTGAGCTCAAATGTTTTGAATCTCTCTGAAAAAATCCTTGTTAAACACCTTTTGCTGCTTCTGTACCTCTGCTCTTATTTCTAGCAGCAGAGGAAACAAATCAATCCAAAGCATCTTCCCCTCTGGGATCCAGCAAAGGGCACAGAAGTGGGAAACACTTTCTCCTTCATTCCCTTGCTGCCTGGGCTTTTTTAAAACTTGCAGGGATTACTTAAGGCTAAGAGAATGGGAAATCATCCTGAAAAATATAAACAGCGAACAGGGAAAGTGCACGCACACAGGGAAGGAACAGAGAAGGATTACAAGGAACAAGGGCAAGGAAAAGTTTTCCATCGTGCTATTCAATCCAGAAGGAATCCTAGAGAAGGATTAACAAGCCAGAGGACTTGTGTGTTGTTCTGCAGGGATGGACATTCCCCTGGTCAATGCCCCCCTGTGACCACACCCCTGAGCACCTACCAGCCAGCAGTGAACTCCACGTGGGCATCAAAGAAGCCGGTGACCTGGCCCGTGGCAGCTTTCCAGCCCTCGATGCGGGCCCGGATCAGCCCTTCCCTCTTCTGGTTCCTCACCACCTTCACCAGCCCCGGGTAGCGCTTGTTGACGTACTCCTCCAGCGGCGCCTTCAGCTCCTCTGGGGACAAGGACACAGAGCCGTGGGACAGGGACACAGCTCCCACCTGACCAAACTGCCTCAGGCTGCAGCACAGGATTTGACCAGCAGTGTGGATTCCATCACCAGCTGTTAACCCAGCTGGGGCAGTGATGCTGATCCCTGTGCAGATATCTGCTGTCCATGGCCAGCTGTTAACCCAGCTGTTCCAGTGTTCTTTATCTGCCCACAGCCCATCCTCCCTGCAGGAGATCTCTCCTGTCCATGGCCATGCAGTCCCAGGCCATGGCTGATCCAATTCCATCATCCCATGGGGAGATGCTCCAGCCAGGGGGAGGAGCCGAGAATTTCCTACCCGGATCCAAGCTGGGATTGGGAACACCAGAGCAGCCTTTTCCCACTGGATCCCAGAGGAAAACCAGAGCCTTGCACATCATCCCTGGGCCTGGGGAGGAAAACTGCCCCTTCTCCAGGAGCACTGCTGCAGCAGAGCCACATCTGTCACAGCAGGAGGATGGACACCATGGGATGGCACTGCCCCAACCCCTCACTGACTGACGGGGCCGCTTGGATTCTCACTCTGCACTGCTTTGGGTTTGTTCTCTGTAATTCTGTATTTCTATTTTAATTTCCCCAGTAAAGAACTGTTATTCCTATTCCCATATCTTTGCTTGAGAGCCCCTTAATTTCAAAATTATAATAATTTGGAGGAAGAGGGTTTACATTGTCCATTTCAAGAGAGGCTCCTGCCTTTCTTAGCAGACACCTGTCTGTCAAACCAGGACACAAACCCACCGTGGGCAGAGACTGCAGCAGGATCATTGGGGCCAACACCCCTGCACCCACTGGGAGGGACACAACCACCAGGGTCCATCCATGGACCCAGCCCAGCCCACACAGAGGAGGTTCAGGGTGGCCCAGGATGCTGCTGTTGGACCAGTGAGGAGCCCAGGGGTCACCTCAGAAGCCAAGGGCAGGGAGGGGCACTTACACTCCTCTGCACTAAAGGAAAGGGAGCTGAAACACAAAGATAGATGTAACCCATGGACAGCAAACAGCACTCAGCTCCTGATGGAGGTTTGAGCTGAATCACTGCTAGAAATGCAGCAAAACCCACCCAAAGTAACCCAAACTACATCAAAACCATGTCTGAGCTTCACTGCCCTCTTCATTCAGCCTCACCACTACAGCCTTGGCACTTGCTGTTTGTTTAGCCACCAGAAAAGCTGAAATTCCCTTTGCTTTTATGAGGGGATGGAAGGGATTGTGGCTTTGTTCAGAAGATGCTCCCACCACGTATCTCGTGTTCACTGCAGCTCATTCCCCTCTGTGTGTGCAGTGCCTGAGACCCTCAGGGACCTGCAGCCCTCAGCCACCACTGCACAGAATCCCTCCAGAGTACAAGATTTGAGCATAAAAGACACAGAGGGCTTTGAAGGTGGAAGCAGATGGAAGGTTACAACAAAGGATAAACACAAGTGTGTTCTTCCAGCCCTTTGGAAAAGTGCCAGCTCTCTGCCAGAGAAACCTTGGTCCTTTCAGTGCCTCTTGTACCAGCTCAGTGCACAAAGGCTGCTGGAGAGAGGAGCTCTAAAAGCTCAGCAAAGCCACTGGGCACCAACACAAACTCTCACCACCACGAGAGCAGTTCCTTAGAGTATCTTTCATCCCTACGAAGGTTCAGACAGCACTAAATTAATACATGATCTGTGACCTCAAATTGTAGTGTACTACCCTTCACTGTACTCCCTCCCCCTCTCTCTCTCTCTCTCTAGGACAGAAAATAAAGAGGGAGAAAAAAAAAGTCACCATTAATCATCCACATGATAAAATCCTCAAGACACACGAGCACACGTGGGGTCCCACATGAAGGAAACACACAATGGAGAGCAGAGGAGTAAACAGCAAGTCTCATCTGCTTTGAAATCTTCAAAGGAAAAGGATTATCTGTTCCCTTCCCTGCCACGCCTCCTTCCAGGCACAGCAAATGTGCTTTCTCCACACTGCCTTTCTGGGATGCTTCCCCTCACATCTCCATTTCCCCAAAGTCTCCTTTCTCTTTTATGCTGAAGTGGGAATAAAAAGAATAAAGCAAATGAGCCCCTTCCTCAATTCAAAGCATCTGCATCACACACATCCATAACTCAGCAACTTCCATTTCATGCTGAGCCACTCAGAGCAAAACCAGGATTTTATGGAGACAACAACTCTCCCAAATGGTTTTAAGGAGACAAAGACACTGATTTTTTTGACAGATGAAGCCCCACAAGCACAGCACTTGGCATCTCACGTGGCTTTGGCAGCAGGTAAGTCATTAATGCAGCAGACCACTGCACCATGGAGTGATTAAAACAACTTTCACATTGGAGATGGAATCTCAGCAGAAGGAAAACGTGAGAACTCCCCTGGGGAATTGTCTGAGCAGCTCAAAGCAGAGCAAAGCTCCAGTGAAACAGAAGAGCTGTGATGTCCCAGCTCACAGCAGCACAGGGAGAGACCCCTGAGCCCACCCTGCTGTGTGACAGCAGCTCCCCAGAATGTCCCCAGGCAACCACAGCCACTCCTGACCCGTGCCCTGGGTGCCACAGGGGCACAGTGACCTGCTGGGAGCAGGGGGCCAGAGCAGCACAGGGGATGGCAGCAGGGGCTGTGGAAGGTGCCAGGGGTGGCACCACTCTGACCCTGGTCACTGGCAGAGCAGGGCCCTGTCCTGCCCACAGTGTGGGACACAGCTGTCCCCAAGGGGCTGCTGCCCACCTGGAGCAACACTGCAGAGACACAAGCCCTGAGCAGCAGTGGGGAATGCAGTTCCAGGCCCTCTCTGCACGAAGGGATTCCTGCCCAGCCTCACACAGCTTTCCAGGTTTGCTCCCTGCCTCTGCTCCATCCTGGCTCAGCCCACAGCACACAGCTTTTGGGGAGAACTGCCATTCCTTCCATGCCTAATGGAGCATCCCTAATGGAGAGGATGGCACTGAGCTGTCCTGCAGCTCTGGGAGGAGAGAGCACAGAGCACAGCACTGCTCTGGCACCATGACACACATCCCTGGCACTCAGAAGGGGTGGGCTCTGCATTTCATTCCCAGAGCATCCAGAAGTGCACAAGTGGAAAATCCCGGGCTGGGAAACAAAGTGAAATGCCAGTCTCCAGGAATTTCAGAATGGTTTGGGATAAAGCTCATCTCATTCCACCCCTTGCCATGAGCATAACCCATCCTCCATAACCCAGGGTGCTCCAAGACCTATCCAACCTGGCCTTGGTCAATTAAATTCTCTGAGAAACTCCTATTCAGAACCCCATGAGCCCTGGCCCAGGTCCCCCCTTGTCAATGAGCAGGCTGATGTGGCTGTGTGGAAAAGCATCAGTGGGAACCCCAGTGTCTGCACAGCTGCACTGGAACAGCTCCTCTGCTCCTGGGGATGCTGATCCTGTGGGACCAGATGTGCTCAAACTTCTGGAAACCATCATTGACTCACCAATCTCATCCCAATCCACGTCAGGTGACGTTATCCCTGATTTTACCCCACATTTCCCTCAGTGAGCAGTTACTGAGTGCCCTGCACTGTCAGAACAGCCAGCTCCAGCCTCAGGACCTGCAGAGCTGCTGCTGACCTTGAAGCTGTTCACCTGTCCTAGCAGCTCAGGAAATGTTTCCTCCCCAGCTGAGGCACCTTCACAGCAGGTCCCAGCTCCACCTGCAAGGTTGGGAGGCCTGGAATAGAATGCCAGGGATTTGTGACTTGCACTGAGGGACAGCAGCACAGAGCAGCTGTCACACCAAGGGGCAGCCTGGCCCTTGGATCTGCTCCACACAAACTACAGCAGGGACAAAGCATCTCCAGCTCAGGGAACTCACTGCCATTCCCAGCTCTGCCTGGCACAGGGCCATGGTGGTGTTTGCACAGGGCTGGCACTGAGAACACCCACGAGATCCTGAGCCAGGATAACCAGCCTGGTGCTCAGGAACTGGGACTCAGGTGTAAAGGAGGTCAGGAGGCAGGATGGGAACAGAGCTATGGCTCCAGCTCCCTTCATCCTCCCTAACCAGAGGAGCATTCCTTCAGGCTTGCACTCCTGAGGATTCCAGTGGTGGATCCACAGGGGCTGCACAACCAGGAATTCACTCCAATCCAACACTGCCCTGGAGCCTGGAGCCTCCTTTCTCTCCTGCACCCCATGGCTCTTCTCCCACACACACTCAAGGCAGCTGGAGCCCCTCTCAGAGCACACCCCCAGCATCCCTGTTCATTCAGGATGCAGTCTGGGAGGGTTTAATCTCTGCTGCTTCATGAGCTGCTTCCTGGCAAGATTTGCAGAGAGAAACACTCCTGAAAATGCCAAAAGGTTCCATTTCAATCCTGCCTTTTGTTCTCCATCTGTCCCTATTGATCTTCTCTGAAGGGCAAGTCCAAGGAACTTGAATCCAATGGACCTGCTGCTCCATTAAAAACCCCAGCTGCAATGACTTATGTCACCTATTCCAAACTACTTTGTCACCTACACGAGCTGGGAAATGGGACTGCCAGGGAAATGGAACCACCTGATGCCAAGGAAAATAACCCCACCACAGAGATCAGCCCAACTGCAAGCACAGAGACATCCACTGCTCCATCCCCACCCCAAATCCTGCCCAAACCTCTCCTCATCCTGTGGTAGCCCCCAGAACTAAAGCTGTAGCCACACAGAGAAAGGAGCAAAGACCAGCAGCACCAGAGAAACTCAAGGAATCACCAAGAGAGGGAATTCCTTGTGCAGCACTGGCCAGGTGGTCCCTGGGAGAGGACCACACCTCCTCCACACCCCTAAGGAAAACATCCTTGTGTGTGCCAGGCTCAGAAGGGTGGGAAAAGCCTACAGAGACCAAGGTCATCAGAAACACTTCAGGGGTCAGGGCTGGCAGTGCTCCAGTGCCTCGGGAGACCCCAGCCACCCTTGTCCCACATTCTCACCTGCCTGAAACTCCAAAGTCATTAGGGCTGGGATTTCTGCAAGAAATCATTAAAACAGCTCCTTCAACAGGCAATAAATAAATGTGAACATTTTTCAGGGAGACTCAGAGCCAGGGGAGTCTCTGAAGCTTCTGACCTGCAGCTGGACAAGAGGAAACTGTGACATGGGCAGCAGGGGGATGAATCAGTTCTCACAGAGAAAGCTGGTCCCAGTCAGGGCATGCAGCCCAGCCTCTGGTCATTTGGTTCAGCAAAAGCCAAACAGAATCACAGAACACCCTGAGTTGGAAGCGTCAGGAAAATTAATCCATGAACACCAGAGATTTATGTCCAAAAAGGAGCCAGAGCAGTCCCATTACTTTATTTGAATAAAGGGAGAGGCCATGGGACATTCCCCTGGGATATCTCTATTTTTGGAGGACACAGCCTCCTTTTTATCCCAGTTTCCCAGCTGCATTTCCCTCTCTCTTTCCCCATTGCTGAGGTACTTGAGAGGCACAGACTTCCCAAACACCTGATACCTGAGATTCCCCTCTAATGTATAACCCTCCCTTTTAATTTTTAATTCTTATGGAATTCATGAGTTTTCCCCATTGCTTCTTTCCTCTTTCAATATCCAATTTCATTTATCAGCAAACCTACAATTTGTCTGTAAAGGCAAATCTCTTTTTCCATTCATCAATCAGTGGAATTCTTCCCATTGTTTCTTTTATCTCTCAGTGCTGGTTTTATCCACCAGCAGGTCCACAGCTGGTTTGTAAAGACAAATCCTTCATTCCTCTCAGAAGGGACCCCCAAGGATCCTGGATCCCAACTCCTGTCCTGCACAGATATCCCAACAAGCTCACCCTGTGCTGCTCTTCTCCACAGAGCCCTGAGCACCAGTGGGACAGCCCAGCTCCAACTGAACACCCATCCATGCTCAGGCTGGAATTCTCAGCACTGGGAAAGGCTGGGATATGGCTCAGCTCCTTGCAATTCCCCTCTGAGCACAAACACCCAGCCAGCTGCCAGGACAGCAGGGCACTGCTGCTGCTGGAAGGAGCAAAACAAGCAGGGGATCCCTCGAGTCCTGGGAATTTGCAACGCCCAGGCAAATTACAACCCTGAGCATGTCTGCCCCGGTGTAGCCAGCTCCCTTTTCAGCCTTTTATCCAAAGGGTTTCCTTTATTCTGAGAGGTTTGCTTTTCAAAGAGATGTTATCCCAGATTAAAAACGCTAAAAGACACAACAACAACTAAAAAAAATAAAAGCAGGTGATGATTAAGCAACAGGCTCAGACAAAGTGTGCAGCTGAGATAACACAGCATCTCAGGGGCACGTGGCTGCATCCTGCAGCAGCCTGGGAACCTCGTTATCACTGCCAAACACAACCTGCACACTGCCTTTGCAATTACAGCCCTGCAACAAGCACAAACAAAAGCAGCCTCCAAAAGAGTCTTTATGAAGTGTAATGTGCAGCTCAAGGGAGAAGGGGGTTCAAACTACAACTCCCCAAGCTTTCTCCTTCAAGGAGGGATTTTTTTTTTCCCGTTACAATACACTGGCATCTTTTATCTATTTACAGCTCAGACATAAAGCATCAGAATGCCGGTGTTCATTAACTTTAATCTCTCACTGCACACTTTTGTCTTGTGCCTTGCTGTTGTACAACAAAGCTGAGAGCAGGGAGTGTCTAATGAGGCTTCAGAAGCTCTTTGTTCCAGCCTGAAAACCTCACAGCAGCACCAGGCTCTGCTCTGGCTGTCACAGCTCTACCTGGAGGGCACAGAGCCAGCTGGGCAGGGCAGGTGCCTCTTGCCTCTACCCCTGGGGCTAATCTTAAAACTTGATTTGAAAATCTCTGTTCATATTTGGTGCTTTGTTCTTCAGTTACCCAGATTTGCTGTGGTTCCTCTTCCCCCCTGACAAAACTCACACAAACCCCAGCCAGGGACTGTCCCGAGCCTTCAGCACCTTCCCCAGAGCTGCTCCTGGTAACCCAGGGGACAGCACAGCTCTGGGCCTGGGCACTGCTCCCTGCACTCAGCCTTCGCTCAGGTGACACAGCTGAGCCCCCAAAGGCTTTCCTGGGCTACAGCCACATCCCCACAGAAACTGTCCCTCACTCCCACAGAGGCTGAAGAAATTCCTTCTTGTTCAATCACAGCCTCCAAAGTCACACCCACACAGCCCCATCCTCTGCTTGATCCTCCAGGATTCATCTCTAAATCTGAGAGCTCATGAGGAACTATTTTCCTGTAATTATTTTCCTGTAGAAGCCGAATCTATTTATTATGATGACTTTGTTTGTAATATCCAAAGCATCAACTCTGCGATGCTGCTATTGCTGCTCTAAATTATTGCCTACCATTAGTGGCAACTGTGTGACAATGTTATTGCCATTAATAATTCCTGGCTGTCACTGCAGCTCCTCGAGGATGCTGAGAGAGAGCACATGGTCCCAGAGATGCGTTCTGGCTTGTATCATTTCTTTTACATGAGAAAAGTAGATTATTACACGCTTGGGAGGAGCTCTTCATAAACATCTGCCAAGTTACCTCATTATCTTCCTTCAAATCCCTCCTTAAAAATCTCATTTGTTATGAGGCCTGCAAAGCCTCAGCAGCAGAACAGTGGCATTATTGACTCACCTTCCCAGCTGATGGCACCACCTCAGTCCCCACCCCATTGTCCTTGTGTACCTCCATCCCAATGTTTCTGAGGACAGAACTCCTCAGGGATGTTCAATCCTCAGCACAGCCCTGGGCCACCATGAGGGACTCTGGAAACTCTTGATTCCAACCAAAGCACCCTCGGGGTGGGATGCAGCCTAGGTGTGCCAGGAGACTGGGATTTTCCCACCTTGTGCCCAAGAGTTTGAACTTGTCCATCAGTTTGAGTTCATCTCCCTGCCTCTCCCTCCCTGGTGCTGTAGAACACTCCAACACAACCCTGGAGTGTCCCAGGCCAGGCTGGACAGGGCTTGGGGACAGTGCAAGGTGTCCCTGCCCATGGCACTGGATGGGTTTTAAGATCCCTTGCAGCCCAAACCTTTCAGGGACTCTGTGAAACCCCAGAGCTGGAAGTGCTTGAACACAGCCCAAGCTTTGGATCCCTCTGGCTGCCCTGCCATCCCCCAGCCCCAGCAGGGACAAACCCCAGTGTGCCCTGCAATCCCACAGTGGGTACAGGATTCCATCCTCACCCTCACTGCCAGGTGCAGCCCTGGCCTGTGCAAGAGGCAGATGCTTTGGGAAGGATTTCTTTCACTGTCCTGTGGCTTTTCCGTGTCTCCAGAGCACCTGGCTCACCACGAGCCTCACACTGAATGAGGAAGAGGCTGTTCAGAAATACAGTGATTATCACCAGTGGCTGCTCTTTGAAAGAGTTCTTCTCTTAGCCCCATTAATAGGATAAAATTTGGAGAAGGAGCCTCTCATTCTGGTATTTCAAGCCCTCTAAGTCCTGGGCACTGTGAGATACTCCAGCAGAACCTCACCTGCATTTCCCCTTCACCAGCCAAGTGGTTCCAGCTCTGAATTCCCACAGCTTCACCTGGACACCATCCAAGCTTCTGCCCTGGAGCTGCTGTGATTCCCACCAGCTGAGGAGCTGCCCTCCTGATTCTTTTACTGACAATTAGAACTCATCATCTTTCTGTGGTGCTCATTACTGTGGTGTTTGAGTGCCTATTTTTACAGCCTGAACAGCTCTGTGCACCAGCTCCTCTCCTCACAGACAGAGCAACCTCTCAGCTCCCTCTGGAAATGAGCTCTCCACATCCTGCACCCTGCCCTGCTCTTCCCTCCAATCACAGCATCCATGGCACTCCTTGATTAATTTTTTTCAAATAACACTGAAAGGATGAAAACGCAGCACAACTGAAGAAGGCAGTAAACAAAGTCACTTAACTCCTTGCTGTCCTTCATGAGGATTTTAACTGCCCTGATTACATTGTCCAAGTGGCTATTGAGAGAAAAAAAGACCTTGGAAGACGTTGAAAATGCTTCCTGCAGTTCTGTGTTATCAAAAGCCAGAAGGGAAGGAATGACAACAGTGACTGAGAGCAGGCAGAACCAAAGGACACTTGTGAGTAATGTGAGAAACCAAACATCCCCTCCAGGTTGTGGCAGGGCCTGACCTGGACAGGCAGGCTGGGATGAATTCCTCCTCTTCCTTTTTCCTGTTCCAAAAGCAGAACTCAGGAAACAAAGGTCTCTGCAGAGCACCAGCCATCTACAAAGCCTGGGATGGTATTTTACAACAGGGAAACCAAGGCACACACAGGAAACATCTCAGGTAACACCCCTGGGAGGTGCCAGAGCAGAAATCCCTCTGGGCCCCAGGCTCTTGTCCTGGCAAATACTGAGAGGTGCATCTCTGCAACAACTGAAGTGTTCTTATCAGAAACAGGGATACCCTGAAACCAGAGCTCCTGGATGGTACTGAAGGGAAAGGTCAGATGGCCCTCTAGTTTCCTTCACCTTCCAGCTCTCAGCTACATTTTCAAACAACTCTCTCAGAGGTAACTGTGGCTTGATCCTGTTCCTCAGCAGAGGAGCTGCAGAGAACTTTGTGCCAGCAGCACACCCACCCCCTTACCCCACGTGCCCCTGCCCCAAGACCCCTCCAGGAGATTCCCAGCAGTCCAGCCCCTCCTGGTGGAGCTGGGGCTGCCAGTGCTGCTCACCCTCGTCGCTGTTGTCATCCACCAGGATGATCTCCTTGAGCAGGGGGGCAGGGGTGTGGTTCACAGCGCTGTGCACCGAGCGCAGGATCACCGACAGCGCCTCGTTCACGAAGATGAAGATGATGGAGATCTGGGGCAGGTCCTTCCCGTATTTCAGCTCTTTGCACCTGCAACACCAAGGGCAGAGAGAGACTGAAGTCAGCAGGGCTCACAGGGCAGCACATCCAGCCAGACACATGGAAAATCCACAGGGCTGTCACCTCCCAGCTGGGCACTGCCTGCAAATCCATCCTTGAATCGCTGCTGTGGGAAGAGAAAACAGCAAAGCTGAGCATCCCAGGCTCAGAGAGCACATCCAGAGCTCAGCTCACCTGTGTGAGTGGCAGGTGAGCAAGAGTGGCCTCCAGAACACAGCACATGCCTCTGGCAGTTCAAGGGAAACTCCCCAGTCCCAAGATTCACAGGTGCTCAGAAATGAGCCTTGTTCTTAAACAGCACTTAGGGATTCCTTCCATTTGCTTTGGAAAGAAATGAACATACAATGAGCCTTGGTTAAATAGTCTCAATAAATGTTTTTGCTCTCTCAGCAGATACTTGTGAGCATTCCTGCCTCTAGGGCAGTGTTGTGACCTGGTGTCTCTGCACTCCACAGCCAGGATGGTTAAACCCAAACCCTTGTGACTGCCTCCCTGGTTTCAGGAATCATCCCTTAACTCGGGCAGGTTTGGGGCTGGGTCTCTGCTCACACAGACCTCAGAGCAGGACAAAAGCAGGACTCCCAGGTTCCCAGCAGCACCATGTTCCATGGACAGTGCAGAGCTGGAGAGAGGGGACAGCCATGGAGCAGGGCTGGGGCAGCTGGAAGGGAAGGGAAGGG
>VXBI01006790.1:18399-78885 GCA_013397375.1 Toxostoma redivivum
AAGGGAAGGGAAGGGAAGGGAAGGGAAGGGAAGGGAAGGGAAGGGAAGGGAAGTCCCAGGTGACCCCAGCTCTCCAGGGAGCATAGGGACACAGATGTTGTTTCCCTGCCATGTTTCATCTCAACTCTTAACAGAGCAACTGTGGAAAGCAAACAGGAGATCTTAAACCACTTCCAACAGTTGAATTCAACTCTCCAGCTTCCCCACCAATAGATCCATGTGGGGTAAGGACAGACCCCACATCCACAACAGATCAGCCACAGAACACGAGCAGAGTTCCCAGAATTACAATGAGTGTGTACAGAACAAACCCTGCCCAGATAAGCAGAGAAGGACCAAAGGCAGTGACATCCCAGCAGCTCCTCAACTCCCCAGCAATGCCTCTGCATTTCATTGTCCTGGGTGTTTCTCAGGCAACAGCAGGCATTCCTCAGACTCCAGATGAGACTTGGGAGACAAAGATTTCCACAGAAACAGTTTTCTTTATGAATCTTCTTTAGTTAAACAAGTTTGCTGGGTGAAAAAACATGGTTGTGTTTCTTGATTTAATTATTGTCTACCCTACAGCAAGCCAAGAGCTTGACAGAAGGGAACCAAACACTCAAAAGGATCTTCCAAAGGGAAAATCTTTCTCTAAAATGAATGAAAGAATGGTCATGTTGGGGCAAAGTGACAAGTGACCCTGAAACCCTGCCAGGAAAGCCAAACTAAACTGACTCAGACATTAAAAACAGCTTTTGGTAGATGTTGATACCTGCTCCAATGAAGTCAAGGTTGTCACAGGAGCAGGAGAGTTTCCTTTTAATCATTGTTCACCTCTGGGCAGCCTTCCCCCAGGAATGCTGCAGGGGATAAAGAGCTCGGCCTGTGATCAAAGAGCTTTGGAGGCAAATCCAAACCCAGCTCTTTGAGGTTCATCTCCTGCTCATTGGCATTCTCCCTGCACCAAGGCTCTCCCTCCCCAGCCTGCGAGGACAGACAAGGATCCAGGGAGAGGAGATGAGCCTGGGAGGGAGGAGTGGGAAAGGCCAGCCCACTCTGCTGGGGCACAAAGCTGCAGAGGCAGGAGAGGCTCTGCACAAACACCCTGCTCTGGGGGCTTTGGCTCCCACACAGGGCTGAGAGGACAGCAATTTGAAACCAAACTAACACCAAGTTTGTTGTGTTCCTCCCACAGGGTCCCTTCAGTGCTGGTGCCAAAAGCTGGGGGTGAGCAAAGCTCTATGAGGCTTTTTCCAGTGGACAAACCAGTAAATATCCCTGCAAGTGTGCAGGAAAACACCTGGAACAGCTGGGCTGTCCTGGGGCAGGGAGGGGAAAAGGGGAGAGCAGCACTTGAGCTCAAACACCACTGGAAAGGCCAGGGAGAAGCTGCAGGAAACAGTGGGAAAGGTGAGGGTGGGGAGTGGTGGGGTTTGGGTTGTTGGGTGGTTTGGGTTTTGTCTTTTCAACATCTTTCATAGCAAAAGGGCTGATCTGGATGCTCTACCCTTCAGCCCACGTGCAGGCAGAGGCACAGGTGTCACTGCTTTATTCTGGGAACATCAGAGCCTGCAGGGAGGGCAGCAGCTCAGCAGCCCATCCCTGCAGCCCCCACTCCTCCCTCCTCACCTGCACTCTCCTGCACCCCCAGGAACACCTTGGCCACTGCCTTTTCTGCAATGGTGGGTAGGCACAAGATGGGAAACCCCAGCTGCCTTCAGAACTTCAATGACAACCCTGAGGAGCAGCACAGAGAATCCAGCACCGAGCCCAGGCCCCAGCAGGAGCCCCAGGGGCTCAGGGAGAGTCCCAAGCAATTCAGATCCAAAATATTTCAAAATTCAGCGAGACCTTAGAGCCCCTTCCCTTAGAGCCCCTTAAAAGGAGCCTATGGGAAGGCTGGAGAGGGAATTTCTGCAAGGACAAGCAGTGATAGGATATGGGGAAATTGTTTTTAAGCTCAAAGAGAGTCATATTGGGAAGGAATTGTTCCTGTGAGGGTGGGCAGGGCTGGCACAGGGTGCCCAGAGCAGCTGTGGCTGCCCCTGGATCCCTGGCAGTGCCCAAGGCCAGGCTGGACATTGGGGCTTGGAGCAGCCTGGGACAGTGGAAGGTGTCCCTGCCTGGGACAAGATGGGCTTTAAGGTCCCTACAACCCAAAGCATTTGGATTCTGTGAATCTCAGGTTTTATTTCTAACACCCAGCTCATGCTTGTGGCCAGCCCAAAGCAAGTCTTGTTCTGGGACACTGAATGCCCAGGGCAACACTCCCTACACTTGAAACCTTCTACATTGAAATTAAAAACAAGGGCTTGTATTTAGACCAGGACACATTGCAGTGTCAGTGATTAGCTCCCCAGCTAAAGCCCATCATTTGATGTTTCATTTAGCCACATTCATCACTCCATCAGTACCCAAAGGCTGTCTCCAAGGCTCTCCCTGCCCATGGAGCAGCTGCTCTTTAGCCTCGTGCACACCTGCAGGACAGAGGCACTGGGCCAGTTTGCAACAGGGCCTGACTGGAGAAAACTGAGGGAGGCTGCAGGTGGTGCCTCCCCATCCCGGCCTTGCTAGGTGGAAACACCTCCCTGGCCCAGCACAGAGCACCTGCCAACATCTGGAAATACATTAGTGCAGGTTACACAATTACATTTTGCCCCACTAAATCCTGCTCTCTCCAATTAAACCTAGGCTGGCACCTGCTATTAGGATTTATATCAAAGTATCGTGAATCAGTAGTGGAAAGAAAGAGCCACCTTACAGTTTTGTCTCTTCTTTAGATCAATGGGATATCAAAGAGGCATTTTATGTCCCATTAAATCATGCTTGAATATGTTCCATTAAATCATGCTCACAAAACTCTCCAAGTCTGAGGAGGCTTTGGAAAAACTCCCCATGTTCAGCACTGGGCTTAATTTAAGGACCTTGCTGTGGTCTCATTGAGAAATGTTTTTGGCCTTCCTTGGTCCAAGGCTCAGGCATGAAGGGAGAGGTTCAGGTGGAGATCAGGAAAGGTTCTTCCCCCAGAGGGTGCTGGCACTGCCCAGGCTCCCCAGGGAATGGGCACGGCCCCGAGGCTGCCAGAGCTCCAGGAGCTGCCAGGGATGGACAGGGAGGGATTGTTGGGGTGTCTGTGCAGGGCTGGGTGATCCCTGGGGGTCTCTTCTAGCTCAGGAAATTCCAGGACATCTTTTCTCACTTCAGAACAGACTGAGGAGCTGATGACTGACACCAGCTCCTGCATAGAACAACTCCCAACATCCTCCCCAGCCCCTCCTCCGGGGTCACAGGATCCGGGTGGGTGCAGAGGTGATACAACTCCTCCACTGTGAGCAGCACCACCTTTATTGGGTCCCAGATCTTTATTCTGCATAAAGCCCAAGTCTGCAAACATGAGAAGCTGCAAAGGAAACGCACAAAACAAATGCATTTACAGAGAACATCTTTTCACCTGAATCTGCAGTTCCTGTTTTATGCAAGAAACTCCCAAAACAAAGGAGGGCTGAGAAGGGGAGCTGGGGAAGAGGAAGCAGGGCTGAGTTTCTCATGGCACACATCAGGCTGCATTAATCAAGTCAGCCAAATTCAGAAGACAAAAAGCATAAAAGCCCAGCTCTGCTCAGCACATGTTTGCCTGCTGCAGAGCCTGCTTTGAATCCTCAGATCGTTTGTTTTCTGCTCAGCACACAGCTGTAAATCCACTCTTCAGAGCAGCCAGTGAGATTAGGATGTTTATTGTCTGTCTCAGTAACAGAAAAGGGATATCCCAGCATTTACTGCCTCATGATCCCTCAGCAGAAAAATCACCTGGAATCACAGCAAACACTCCTAGAGCACAGGAGAGAGGCCACAAAGTGGCAGCTAACATTTACAAACCTCCTCTTCCTGCCCAGTGATTTAACAAGATCCACTCTATCACTCAATTAACACCTCTCACCTGCTCTCTGGGGCACAAAGCCATTTCCATCAGCCACCTGGAACTGCCCTGCCTGGCATCAGCCAAGCCCCAATGGTTTCTACACCTTCCCTTCCCAATATAACCCAATGATCAACACCAATAAATGCAGTTTATGGACAGCCTGGAGTGTGGACTGTTCTGAGACAACAGAGACACTCCTTGGGCTTCAGATCAGGCCAGGTTTGCACAGAGCTGCCAGGGATGTCTGTGCTGTGGGTAGGACCTTTCAGAAAGAAAACAATTTAATGAAAGGGCCAATAATACATTCAATTCTTTCAGGAGAGCTTCAGGCTGGATTTTGGGAAAGGTTCTTCCCCCAGAGGGTGCTGGCACTGCCCAGGCTCCTCAGGGAATGGGCAAGGTCCCGAGGCTGCCAGAGCTCCAGGAGCTGCCAGGGATAGACAGGGAGGGATTGTTGGGGTGTCTGTGCAGGGCTGGGTGATCCCTGGGGGTCCCTTCAAACCCAGGATATTTTATGAATCTGTGATGCCCTGAACAGCTCAGAGCTCAGGGAGGAGCTGGGCACTCAGGCTGCAGCTTGCTTTGCCCCCCAGATGAGTGAGCAGAAATCCTGCTAATCCTGAGAGATCTGGAATCCCTAACCCCAGGGATCAACGATTATGTCCACTCTTGGGCACAGGAATTATCTCCCACCTTCCATGCTGTGCCATGACCTGTTATCCACTCCTGACAGCTCCCATATCTATTTTGCACAGATCTCAAAATTTCTAGACTGCCACATTTCCTTAATTTGTGCCTTTTGCATGGCCCCTTCCCCCAGTGCCAATATGAAATGCTCACCAAAGTTCTAGGTGGAGATGAAATCCCATTAAGTGTAGCTGTCCCCATTCCCAGGGAAGAAGCAGCACTCCATTCCTCTGGAAGCCTGCTCTGGTCAGAGTTCCCTGGATTTCAAATATGTCCAATGTTTTAAAGGGAATACTTGGATTCAGACAAAAACCAGGCTGCAACAGGCCATCTGAAACTATCCTGCAGTAATTTGATTTTCCTAATGATGCTCTTCTAATCAGCCCAGCCTGGAGCCATCTCTCCAACAGGGGGCACAGGCAGAGCTTGTCAAGATCCAGAGAGACACAGACTGGGAGGAGTAAAGAAGTATTAGAAAAACCCCACTGAAGGAAAAGTGGCTGCTGCTCAGTGTCAGAACACTGGTGGTGCTTTATAATCACAGTTCTAATAAGCAAGGTAGAGAAAAATCCAACCTCACCCTCACTGGGTGCAGCAGTCCCACCCTCTGGCTGGGGATGCATTTTTGCATTTTATGGACCCACCACAGAGACACAACCTTTTGCTCTGAGCTGTTTTCCTCCAGGCTGGTGCCACAGCAGAGGTTCTGTGTGGAGATTTGGCCATGGCCAAACCAGCAGCCAGGCCAGAGCAGGGCCCCAGCACCCAGTCCCTGCTGCAGGGCACTGCCAGCTCCACTCAGGTTTGGTACAGAAAAGGCAAGGGAGACCAAATGGAAAGTGAAGAAATGCCAGTGGAACACAGAACCTGTGATACAGGGAAGGGCTCAAACCTCCCCTACAACCCAAGGGAAAAGGTCACACACAGGGGTCCTGGGCTTCCTGTCCTTCCTTGGGCATAAATCATGGAATCACTGAGGCTGGAAAAGCCCTCTAAGGCCATGGAGCCCCAGCAGCACCCCGTTCACCCCTCAGTGCCACATCCACAGTGGGGACTCCCCCACTGCTCTGGGCAGCCCCTTCCAATGCCCAACCACCCTTTCAGGCAAAAATTTCCCCCAATATCCAATCTAAACTACCCTGGCCCAGCCTGAGGCCGTTCCCTCTCCTCCTGTCCCTGTTCCCTGGAGCAGAGCCCGACCCCCCTGGCTGTCCCCTCCTGTCAGGTTCAAGCCATGACAATTGTCCATCCCTCAGACCCAGGACACAAAGGACACACAAAGGACACCCTGTGCAGTGCCCACGTTGCACACAGGCTGGAACAGGAGCCACTCAGGATGGGCAGGCCCTGCTCTGCTCTGGACAGATGTCAGGTCTGGAAAATACAGCCAGGAGAAAAGGTCAATAAAATAAGAGCAGGAAAAGAGCAGCCTGCTGTGCAGCCACTGGGACACACAGTGCCTGGCACAGGTAAGGATGCCAGCACCCTCAAGGCTGACTTTGGAGCACTCAGGACTGTGCTGTGCTCTTAGGGAACACACTCATGGCAGTGCAGGAGTGGGACCTGCCCTCAGGGAGGGTGTGAGGAGCAGAGCCTGCTCACACTGGCTGATCTCAGGGTCTGTTTCATAACTGCAGCACCATCAGCTCTGATGCTGCACATCCCTCATCTTCCCAGGGATGCCCCTCGAGACATCATTGTGTTCAGGACACAAATGTCCCCCAGAGCGTGAAGGGGACATCTCTATCTGCTCTTCTGAAATGCCACCAGCAGCAACCACCATGGAGAGGGCTGAACACCCTGGGTCTGCAGAACACCCATGGTTTTAGGGCTCTGTGCTGCTCCCTCACCCTCTGGAGTTATTCCTACAGCTCCCCATGGGGTCCCACTGCACCTCTCTCCAACTGTGTGGGATCAGCCATCACAGACATTCAGCACACAGGAAGAGTCAGACACAAAAATCTGTGCCAGCTGTCACAAAATGGACCCAGATCACAGAATCATTGAGTGGGGTTTGGTTGGAAGGGACCTTAAAGATCATCTCAGCCCATCCAGATGCTGTGTACCTGTGGATGAACACAGGGCAGACAAAGAACGTGGTGGTTCTGATTATGGACAGCACACCTCTTTATAAAAAGGAGATCCTGATGATGTGTTCTCCAAGATTTCCTCCTCTCCTCCATATCAGAATCTCCCTCCCTCCCGCCTGCCCCACTCTTTATTTTTAATTCTGAGCACTCAGGAGCTCCCCAGCCTGGATCCTGACTTATTAATGATTTCTCTTTTGGCTATCACACTAAATAAATCCAGCTAACGTGCTTATCTGGAGCTTATCCCTTCCTGACATTTCAGTCTTGTAGCAGGCTCAAGGGTTTGCATATTTAAACAGGCAAATACTCTTTTGATCAGCAGAATAAATGACTTGTTACTTCCTGTCCTTAAAAACATCATGAACATTATAGAAGTGTTTGGCTATGTTGGCACATCTTCCTGGCTGTGGAACTGTTCCTGTAAAACATGGCTCAGGAGCAGAGAGAGTTTCACTCACACATATTTAAATGCCTTTTCTACCATGAGCTATGGAACTGCCATGTTAAAGCCAAGGGTGTGTGAGAGACAGCTTGGTCAGAATTAGTGCACAGGAAGTGGAATTCTCCCCCAGATTCCTATCCCAGAGATTGCTGCTTCAGGAAAACACCAGATTGCAAAGAAAAGAGTCACCACTGCACCTCTCAGTGCTGAGATTCTCAAAACTGAAAGCACTACTCAAATAGGAAGTAGCAGCAATTTTACCCCATGACAGAGAAAGAGGTCAGGACTCCTCCCTTGGTGTGGCACAGGAGCCCAGAGCCAGTGTGTCCTGTCCCTGGCAGCTGGCACTTTTCAGGACAGCACAAGGAATGACATCCTCTGTACCAGTTCTTGCACAGAGCCTCTGGCTTCTCATCAGTCTCAGCAGCACAAGGCAGGTTGGCCACAGCCTCTGCCCTGCAAGCTCCAAGGTCTCCTTGTGGCCACATCTGGCCATCCACAGCACAGCTGGAGGCTCCCAGTTTGAAAAGTCCTCAGGAGAAGGAGGCTGCTGCCCCCTTAACCAAGGCATCAGGCATTTAAACAACCCAAGATGTCAAAGTTCTGATGCTCAGGGATGAAGGGTCAGTCCCAAGGGGACAGGAGGTCAGCAGGACTCAGGAGCAAAGCCTGCAGGTCCTGCTGCCTGCCTGGTGGCCTTTCTCTCCTCCCAGACAAGGAAGATTGGGCAGGGAGAGAATTTAGGAGCATTTTTTTTCTCTGTTTGTTTTAAAACAGTGCCCTGCAAACACAGCTGAACTCGGGATGATGTCCAAACAGGCAGGGACTGAAGGAGCAGGCTTTGAAAAGGCTGTCAGCAGCATTTTACATGATGACAACAGAGGCAGCAGCACCCTGCCCTCCCCTGGCACGAGGATCCCAAGCTGTGAGACCAGGTCAGCTCTGACTCCATCCCCACGTGCTGAGCAGCCCCTGTGCTCCCACCAGGGCCGGCAGGCAGGGAACCCTGACTGCTCCACAGGGGCACGAGCAGATCCTGGCCACAGGCAAGGGGTGAGCACTCCCAGATGAAAGGCAGTAATGTAAAACTGTAAATTAACAGTAAATTGTAAATTAACAATAAGTTGTAAATGAACAGTGCATGTTCTGATAGAGGCAGCTGCTGCTCTGGAGCTGCTCATGGAGGCACAGTCCTGGACAAGGCAATTCACAGACAGCTCATCTAAGGCAGAGCTCCCTTCAAGGTCAATGAAGTGACACTGCCACTGCCAAAGGACAATTTATCCCAGCCCTCCATCCCAGCCACATTTCTGTCAGGTAAAACACACTAAAGCTGTCTTTTGGGAAGGTGAAAACACCTTTTTCCTCCCCTGATCAGAGGCAGCTCCAGGCTGAACGTTCAGACAGACATCAGTGAGGGAAGGGAGCCCTTCGTGTCCCAGCCAGGGATTGCAGGGTGACAATCCCACCAGCAAATGTCACAGCTCCGCTCAGGCAGCTTGAGATAAAACTAGCACTGCTGGAAACCTTCCCTCTCAAACTGAAAATGAAGCCTTGCTACAGAGCCTGAGGTAGGAGTGTTTTACTTGAATAGATCTCATGGGAACCCAGGATTTTGACATCCCCAGGACAGACTTGGGGCAATGAAGAAGAAAAGTGGCCACCACGTCTGCTGCCTGGAACAAGGTGGAATGATGCCACTGCTGGAAGAGCTGGCATAAAAATGATGAACTTAAAAGGCACAATGGACTTTTAGAGACAGCTCTTCTTCTTTGTGATCACAGAGCCTCACTGCTGACAGCTTTATGAACTGGAAGATGAAGAGGTTTTTAAACCTTTCCTGTTACATACAGAATCCACTGGATAAGTTTGTTTAACCTCTGCCACAATTGGATCAGCCTCAGCAGAGGGGTGTCATTGAGCCCTGTGTGCCAAATTCCTGCATGGGGAATGTCACACAGGGAGGGCTCTGCCATTCCAACAAATGTCACACAGAGAGAATTCTGCCAGCATCCCAGAGCTGGCACCAGGGAGAGCTCTGCCATCCCCACTGGCTCCAATGAGAGCTCTGCCATCCCCACTGGCTCCAATGAGAGCTCTGCCATCCCCACTGGCTCCAATGAGAGCTCTGCCATCCCCAAATCCTGGAGCTGGCACCAGGGAGAGTTCTGCCATTCCCAAAATCCTGGAACTGGCACCAGGGAGAGCTCTGCCATCCCCAAATCCTGGAGCTGGCACCAGTGAGAGCTCTGCCATCCCAACTGGCTCCAAGGAGAGCTCTGCCATTCCCAAATCCTGGAGCTGGCACCAGGGAGAGCTCTGCCATCCCCAAATCCTGGAGCTGGTTCCAAGGAGAGCTCTGCCATCCCCAGATCCTGAAACTGGCTCAAGGGAGAGCTCTGCCATTCCCAAAATCCTGGAACTGGCACCAGGGAGAGCTCTGCAGTCCCCAAATCCTGGAGCTGGCACTACCACAGCCCACCCCAGCACAGACTGCTCACCAGGGCACACTGGTGAGACACTTGTACTGCTGTGGGTAGAAAAGAATAAAAATGAGCCCCAAGCACAATCAAAAGGGTCCAGACCAGCGGATGGGGCAGATTCAGATCTGCTCTTCCCCTCATATTCCCATGTCAGGTAGCAGTTAACTGAATGCAATTAACTGCCCATAAATACTGGTGGCCCTTCATGTAGGGGACATTCAGGAGGGAGAGTTAACCAAGCAAAGACCACACACAGGCGTTCACTGCAAAGTGCCACAAGTTTCCCTTGGTTCCACAGAGGGAGCTCCACACCACCCCTGCTCTTCTGGGCAGAGATTTGCTCCTGTGGCTTTTCTACTGTGACATCTTCCACTCTGCCAAAACAAAATACACAACACACAGAACTGGGAGACAAAGGTGACCAGCTCAGAGCCTGAGCACACAAAGGCACCCAGTTTAACCCAGTGCAAAACTGCAACACCATGAAATTCCTCCCAGCAGCTAGGGAGGGATCCAACCCAACATAGCCAGTCAAACAAAAGCTGAATTACCACAAGGTTAAGAAAAAAAGCCCCCACAAATAAAAATACTCCAACTTCTCCCTGTCCTCTCATAAAACTCCAAACCAAAACACAATGAATTTTTAGTGAGAGGCTGGAGATGTCCCACAGGTGGGGTTTCACATCCTTCTTGTTGTGCAGAGATCCAAAGGACAGCAGCCACAGCTCCCTGCCACAGGCACTTCAGGGAGCTTTCAGTGCTGCTCCATCCCAGAGCCCAGGATGAGAGGCTACAGATTTGTTTGCTGCCACACCAGAGATGCTGACAGGAGCATCTAAAGCCTGACACAGTGACACAGCCCCTCTGTCACCCTGCCACCAGCCAGCCCCAAGGGAGCAGACGTGGCAGTGAGCACACTCTGCCTGCCTGGCTGTGTCTGGACGAGCACTGGCCATGGATGTGGCACTTGGGGACATGCTGGTGGCCTTGGCTGTGCTGAGCTGGATTCAATGGTCTTGGAGGGCTTCTCCAACCTAAATAATTCCATAACACAGCAAATTCATATCAAAATACGTGCAGAGACACACAATGAATCTGAAAGGCTTAATTTCTGATGAGTGTAACTCTGCAGCTTCCCAAGACATCCTCGTCACCTCCACACACCAGAGGTTTGGATGCACACCTGAAAAGTGGGGAATTCTGGGCTCTTCTCTCTCATCCTCACCTTACCAAGGCCACTGGACTTTTACCATCTTTTCACCAGCCCTAACACCAAATCTGCCCCCACCTGCACAGCCAAACATCCAGACACACTCAAGGCTTGGCTTTGCTGCCTGCAGCTTCTCAGGTTCCCTCTGGCCCACAGGAACCCACAGGAACTGAGCAGCTGAAGGCCTGGGACGTGAATCCTGATCCATCCATGGAGCACTGATGACATTGAATGATTTCCCCATGGCTGGGCTGCAAAGCACCGTGGCTGAAGGACAGAATGTTGTAAATCCCACTGCAAGGTTCTGCTGTGGCAGCACAGGCAGGTTCAAGTTCCCTGGATATTTTAATCCACAGGCACTGCTTCCCAGCTCTTCCCTACACATCTGTGCTGCTTGCTGCCTGCAAATCTCAATGGCAGAGGAAAAACCTTCTGGGTTTGCCCTTCTAGTGACAAACAGCTCCACAAATGAAACCCACTGGTACCAAACAAGCTTCATTTACCCTGTCCTCTGAAATAAAGCTTCACCAGGAAATGAATTGATCTCCATTTGTCCTTTGTAAAGATTATGAACAGGCTTAAAAGCAAGCAAATGCTCAGCCTGCTATTCATCCTGCCACTTCCTCATCATGCTCCATTCATTAATTGCTTATTCTAGTTTGGATTTTGCTGATTCAGTGCACATGTCTGCTTGCAAAAGAGACTGCCAACATTAAATCTATTGTGTCTATCCTATGATGTACATTTTTTTGTGACTCAAGCATCTTAATACACCTAATGCTGTCTGGTACAGTTCACTGTACACAGATCCAGGTTCTCAGACTATTTCTGACCACAAAGCCCTGAAACTTCCTCACATTTTCCAGGAAACCCGATTGTAAAGCACTGACTTTATTCCCAGTAATTCTTCTTCAGAAATGTTCAGCTCTATTTTAGAATTAGGCTCTCAAAAACAGGCATTACAATTTAGGGACATACAGACATTTCTAAAGGCACATTACTTGACGAGTCCTAAGAAGAAATCATATGCAAAGTTGTAAAAACAAAATGTAGAGAATGGGATTTACTCTGGTGAGAGGCTTTGTAATAAAGTTATTAGGCTCAGACAGATGTAAGGGAGATAAAAGCCAGAGCAATTCCCAGTGTCACATCCACTTACCCAGCTCTGCCCATGCCCAGCTCTTTCACACACACACACAATAAGTCATTGAGACCTCCTTGCTCTTGGATTTTCCTGCTGGAAAACTGCACAAATGGCTGCAGGACCAAGGCTGTCAAAGCAGCAGATCTTGACTCCCCCTCTGCCTGGTCTGGCTGGCCATGTGCTGGTTTGGAACAGAAAAGCTCAGGGCAGTCCAGGGGAGCAGGCTGATGGCACAAACACACAAGCCCTGATTTCCTTAGAAGCCAACTGGAGAGAAGTATATCCAAAGCTTAAACTGGTTCATTTATTCTCATAAGCACAGTTTAGCCAGAAGTATTTATGGTAACACAGGTATTTTTCAGCAAAGCAGTTCAGAGGAGCACAAAAGCAAGTTGTTAAATTACACTAATCCCATCCTCTGCCAAAGTAGATCATTTAATACTTCTGTTTACATTAGGAACTGTTTCACAGCACACTCCTGCCATAGAAGTCTTCCCTGAAGCACCATGTTCCCAGCTTAGAAGAACAGGTAATAACTTTGCAGCCAGGAAGGGAAAATTGACAATTAGTGGAATGTATGACATAAAGAACCCTGAGGTGCTGTGCTATAAATCCACGGTCACAGTGTTTGCAGGTGACACTGAGCAGCACAATGGAAATAAGAGACTCTCTAACAGCCACTAAGCAAACTCCAGTTTCTTTCCCCAAAGCACTTTCTTCCCAACAGGGTTTAAAGAAGATATTGGGACTTCAAGCACCAAAGGCTTCTGACTCACTCCTGACCCCACACAAGCTGCCAAAGTGTGCTCCAGTGACCTCTGCTTCAAAAGGGAAAGAAAGAAAAAGCTGTGCTGTGTCCCCATCTAAACCCACGACAGAAATACAGCACAAACCCCTCAACTTTTCCACAGGGACTCTGACAGTTCCAGTTCTGGGGGCCCTTCTCAGCTCCCTGGAGCCAGCCCCAGCTGCCTATGTGTCCAAGGAGCCAGAACTGCTCCTGCAGGTCACAGGAGTGGGCTAAAATAATAATCAACAAATGTAAAGCACAGCAGGAAAAGTGTGCCTTTAGAGTCTTTATTTGCCCAGTTTTCAAGAAAAAGCATTGCTGGAAGTCAGGAGCAGCATGTCCAAACACACTGAGGAATAAAGATCAATACTGGTATTTAGTCAATGGCCTGCTGGTTTGTATTAGTGCATTATTTGTATTAGGAAAGCAATGGAGCAGCAAAGAGGCTTTTTCCTCTCTGCAAACCATCCCAAAGGCAGTGGAAGTTGCAGCCCCATCCCTGGAGGGCAGGAGGGGCAAAGGGCACCAGCAGTCCCTGCACACACAGAGCAACAGCAGCAGCCCCTCAGAGCTCAGGGCCCTGAGGATGCAGGAGAAATAAAAACCTGAGTTTGCCTGAAGCTGGGTTTGGAACCATCTTCTACCCCTGTGACCTTCAGAGCAGGGAGGGGACAGCCTGGGCACAGCCTTGAGTGACACCACCAGGACCTCACTGGGCTGCAGCTCTGATCCCTGCTCTGTGACAGGGACAGGAACAGCTGGAGCTGGGCCAGGGCAGGCTCAGGCTGGATTTTGGGAAAGGTTCTTCCCCCAGAGGGTGCTGGCACTGCCCAGGCTCCCCAGGGAATGGGCACGGCCCCGAGGCTGCCAGAGCTCCAGGAGCTGCCAGGGATGGCCAGGGAGGGATTGTTGGGGTGACTGTGCAGGGCTGGCAGCTGGGCTGGGTGATTTTGCTCCTCACTTCAAGATGGACCCTGAGGGGCTGGAGCTGTCCAGGGAAGGGTCTGGAGCCCCAGGAGCAGCTGAGGGAGCTGGGAAGGGGCTGAGCCTGGAGAAAAGGAGGCTCAGGGGGGCCCTTGTGGCTCTGCACAACTCCCTGACAGGAGGGGACAGCCGGGGGGGTCGGGCTCTGCTCCAGGGAACAGGGACAGGAGGAGAGGGAACGGCCTCAGGCTGGGCCAGGGGAGTCTCAGGGTGGACATCAAGAAGAATTTCCCCATGGAAAGGGGGGTCAGGGATTGGAACTGCCCAGGGAGGTTTGGAGGGCCCATCCCTGGAGGTGCCCAAGGAAGGGCTGGAGGTGGCACTCAGTGCTCTGGGCTGGGGACAAGGTGAGGATCAGGCACAGCTTGGACTGGATGGGCTTGGAGGCATTTTCCAACCCCAGTGATCCTGGGATTCTCCTGAGCTGGCTTCCTTCCAGCTCAGGAGGTTTCCATGACTTTGTGCAACCTGGCAGAATAAAACTGCCTGGAGCCACACAGAGATGGGATAGACTGGGCAGGACAGAACACACAGACAGAAAATATCCAACAATGCATCCCTGAGCTGCAAATCTGCTCTGGCTTTGTGGGGCACAGCTCCTGCATGCCAGAGCTGTGACACTGATACTCACTGCTTGATTTCTCTACTTGCTCTCCCAGAAAATTTCCAGGTGGCACCTTTCCAAGTACTGGAAAATACTACTTTGCCTTTTTTTATGGCTGAAGTTATAAAAAGCTAAGGGCACGAGTGCTTTTCATACAATGCTGGATCAAACCCACAACCATTAGGAGAGAAGGTACACAACTAGTCCTGGCTTTTTCCTAGAGCTGTAAGGATCTTTTAATACACTCCTTCATACAATTCACAAAGGGAATTTTACATTTGAAAAAGAAATACTTTTTTATTCTTCCACTGTCTTGATTCCTATCTAGTTTTCCCTATAGTTATTTGATGAAGAAAAAGCCCTACATCTTTCCTCTCTTTTCCTAGCTTTTGTTTGGATGTAGGACTGAAACCCATCAAAGTACTCTTTGCAGAAGGTAAAATAATGGATTGTAGTAGCACATTGTGCATGCAAGAGAGAAGGAGCTCTTCTGACCTCCTTTGTTTGCAATAAGCAGCAATCACAACAAATAAACAGGCATGAAATTCTATTTCCCAGCAAATACCACTCTCATAATTCAAGTAGTTTGTTTTGCTTTCTTAAACACTGTCCTTCTCCTCAGACTCACTTCATCAAGCCTGGCTGAACAGCCCAGGGCAGGAGATGAGTGACTGGCACATCACCACAAATGCGTGCTCAGGAATGTCCCAGATGCTCCAGGAAAGCATCACTGAGCTCTCCCACTGGCTGCAGGAATATTTGCACATCTCAGACACTTCTACCACAGCCAGCACGGTCCTCTGGGCAGAGGCAAAGGAAAAAAGCATCTTGTTTCATTAAAGGAGGTTGTGCAAGCTCAGTTTCAGGGAGGAAATGAGATGAGATGCATGGAGCAGTGACAGGGGCACCTCCTGCCCAAGCTGGGGCAGGTGTGGAGGAAAGATCTCATTTCAGTGCTTTGGTACCAGAGAAATCTGAGACAAAGGCACCTGCAAAGCCAGGGAGTTCAGTTACCCCCAAAGTGAAAGAGATTTCTGTATTTTCACAGGAAAATAAGTATGGTGACACATGAAACTTTCCTATCAGAGCCAAGCAGAGGGCACAGGCTGAGCTCCCTGCCACAAACCATGGCCAGTGTGGGCTCTGCAGGAATATCTGGGATCCAGCACAAGAGATGGGAGGGCAGGAGTGGTTTCATGGGCAGGACACTCAATTACAGCCTCCAGGTGCATCCTCCTGATGGGTCTCAGTCACATCCACATTCATCACTTCCCAAATATGCATTCTGTTGGGATTAAAAAGCCAACATAGAATTCTTAAGCCCTGCAACATTCCATAAATCTGAGGAGGCTGAGGCCCCAAGGCAGGAGGCAGGAGACTCTCCAGGGATGGGGAGAGACCCCAAGGGCAACAGGGTCTCCCTCCATCCCATAATGTGCTCTAGCACTCAGCAGGTACACACTGAGAGAGGCCACATACAAACCACTTAACATAAAAATGAATCAGAACTTGATTTAGTTTCTTTAAGTTGTCTAACAACAACCCAAAGCCTACCCAGAAGCCAAAACTCTCCATCTTCTGCACTATATCCCAAAGAAAGGCTCTCAGCTTGCTGCTCATGAGGTCCCTGGTAATGAAGCAGCTGAAGGCAGATGGTGCTGAAAGCCCAGTTGCTGGCAGGCTCCCATGGCTGCAGTCTGGAAATCCGTGTGTGATTCAGGCAGTGGGATGGCTCTGACTCACCCAAACACACCACGGGGACAGCCACACCGAGCAGGATGTGACACTGCTCCCTCTTCAGCTGCAGCTCATGGGGAGGTGCCCAGGGACCTCTCCACGGGGTCCCATGGCAGACACAGACCAGGTGCTGTGAGAACACAGCAGCACATCCGGCTTCCAACACCTCCAAACCTTTTCCATCAGAGGATCCCAGGATGGTTTGGGTTGAAGAGACCTTAAAGCTCATCCAGCCCCAGCCCTGCCATGGCAGGGACACCTTCCCCTGTCCCAGGCTGCTCCAAGCCTCGTCCAGCCTGGCCTTGGGCACTGCCAGGGATGGGGCAAACCCCCTGGGTAACCTGTTCCTGCATCTCCCCACTCTCACAGGCAGGAATCACTTCTCAATATCCCATCTAACCCTGCCCTCGGGCATTTTTAAGCCATTCCCCTTCATCCTATCACTACAAAGTCCCCTTCCATGCATTTCCATGTGCAGGGGCCCAAGGCAGGCAGGGAAGGGGCTGTGTCTCCAGGCTGGGAAGCCCTCAAAACATGTGAAAAATCAAACTGTGGGAGTTGCTTATCTCTTACAGCATCCTTGCTCTTCCCTTTAATAGCTCGAGGCTCCCCTCCTGAGAACAGCTGTCTGAGAGATTTGCAGCAGCAGGAATGTGTCATCTGCACCCAATGATCCAATAGTCCTAACAATTGTGGGTATTATTTCTCTTAAATCTACCCCTTAATCCTATAATGCCATAAAATACCACTGAATCAGAGCTTAGCAGGATTCCAGAAAGGAACAGACTTTTAAAGAGATAATGAGAACTCCACATTTATATTGGATAGGATTGAAAGGAGAGAATGGGGGAGGCAGAACATACCAGATGGGCAGATTATTTCATAGTTTCCCTTAATATGATTTCTTCAACCTGAAGCATCTGGTAATTCCACTATCAGAGATTAGATACTGGATAAGATGGACAGGCAGGCTGATCTAACAAAGCAATTTTATTTTCTGGCTACACATAGGAGAGGTTCCCATTAAATCCTGTATCACAGGATAAAACAGAGGTGCATAAAATGTTGTATCCAAGCAGGTAATGGCTGCAGGCCCTGGGACACCATGTAAATATGTGTCACTTTTGATATAGAAAACAACACATCTCCCAGAGCCCCCATCCTTGCCAGGGAGGCGAGTGCTGAGAATGGATAAACAATAAAACTCACACAGCAGCCTTGTCCTTCAGAGGCTTTTGCAGAAAATTGAAGAAAATCTCTCCAGCTCATTTTTGTGGAGATTTGTGTAGAAGTCCTGCAGGCTGCAGGCAGCACCTCGGGTACTTCCAATCTGGAAGCAGATATTGTTTTCCAGAACATGCAGGAATCTCATCTTAAAGCCAAAAAACCCAATCAAGCATGATAGTAATGTGTTCCCAGTGCCCTTCTCATTATGGCACTGTTTGGGAGCAAATTCTGGAATAGCTCACCCCAAAACACCAGCCCTGCCTTATTTAGCCCAAGGAAGAGCTTTCCCAGCCATCCCAACTGGAATCTGTTACTGATTGACTGGAAAATCACCCAGCACAACCTTTCCTGCTCAGCAGAGGATGGGATCAGGAGCTGTCCAGGTGGGACAGGCACAGCTCCCCTTTGGAATCAGCCCCACACAGCTCATCCCACACCACTGGCACCACTTCTCTGGGAATCAGCCCAGGGCAACTCCCAAGACCCCAGTGGGGAACAGCAAGGAGGAGTTTACACCTCCCAGCCCAGGTAAGCAGCCCCAGCAGGGATGGGGAATGGGGAAATGGGAAAGGGGAATGGGGAAAAGGGAACGGGGAAGGGAGAAAGGGAAAAGAGGAGAGGGGAAAAAGGAACAGGAAAGGGGAAAGGAAAAGGGGAAAGGAAAAGGGGAAAGGAAAGGAAAGGAAAAGAAAGGAAAAGAAAGGAAAGGAAAGGAAAGGAAAGGAAAGGAAAGGAAAGGAAAGGAAAGGAAAGGAAAGGAAAACAGAAAAGGAGAAAGGGTGGAAAGGGGAAGGGGAAAAGGGGAGAGGAGAAAGAGGAAGGAGAAAAGGGAAAGGATAGAGGAAGGAGAAAAGGGGAGAGGAGAAAGGGAAATGAAATTGCTCAACTAAAGCAAAGATGATAATCCAAACTACCAGAAAGTGACACCACAATTCCTCAAATCAGGGCAAACAAGGTATTCTGCCACAGCTCGTGGTGCTGGGAAAGACCNAAAGGAGAAAGGGTGGAAAGGGGAAGGGGAAAAGGGGAGAGGAGAAAGAGGAAGGAGAAAAGGGAAAGGATAGAGGAAGGAGAAAAGGGGAGAGGAGAAAGGGAAATGAAATTGCTCAACTAAAGCAAAGATGATAATCCAAACTACCAGAAAGTGACACCACAATTCCTCAAATCAGGGCAAACAAGGTATTCTGCCACAGCTCGTGGTGCTGGGAAAGACCTCACCTTCTCCTGAACAACATCCTCACACCTCTGGGACCATCTTCCCAGGGAAACCCCCTCATTTCTGTGCCTCTGGGCAGGACTGAGAGGCCTGAGCTGTGAGCTGGGCTGGCTCCTCCTCACCAACAGCACCTGAAACCCCTCAGAGCAGGGATACCTGAGTCCCTGAACCCTCAGTGAACCCTCACAAGGTGCAGGGAGCCTGGAGATGCAAAAATACACACAAAATGTGCCAAACTTCCCCTGAACTCTCCTTGCTCCGCTTCCCTTTGGCCACAGGCACAAAAAAGGAGCAGGAGAAGGCTCAGAGCTCTGATGCTGCATTGCTCAGCACTCAGGGCAGTGACACTTGACCACATAAATCTTTCCTTAAAAACAAGGCAAAGTGAGAGGAAAGGCTGGGGAGTGCCAGCCTGTGCCAGGACCAGACCCAGTCCATTGGCATTCCAGACACTCTGCAGCCTTCAGCTGAACCACACAGGCTTCACTATTATATTTAAAACTACTACATGCTTTGTAATGCTTATCAGCTGGAGGGTTTTCAACAGTTTTTCCCCACTAATGCTGCAATTTCAAAACCATTTAGGCTAATTTCCCTTGACTTGAATCTATTTCAATCAGAAGCCAGGATACTTGACTTAAATGGTTTGTGTTCAACCCTTCATAAAATCAGCCATAAAACTTGATGCACTAATAGCAAGGGAACCTTGAAGCCAGAGGTAGGAAGAGGTGAAACTTTCCAAATTCTTCAGCAAACTCCAGCCTATTACACATCAGACCAACTGTTCTCTTACAATATCAAGACAATTGATCCCAAAAACAAAAAGAAAACCAATAAACAAAACACACTCCTGAAGTTCTTCAGTAGATAAAAGGCACTCAGTTGTGCAGCTGCACTCAGTACCCACAAATTCTCTCCCAAGTCTCAGCCCAGCTCCAGACTGCAGCATTTTTAATGCAGTGCTGTGCCCTGTCCTCTCCCCCCCTCTCTCATGGAATGATGGATCATGGAACTGAGCAAAAATACAAGGCAAGCCTGAAAATGTCAGAATTAATCCTTTTCTTCCCCCAAAATCTGAAAAGAAACATTACTTCTCAAATTAATTCTCGCCAAGTAATGCTGGCTCTGCTGGAAGTCAGAGCTGAGGATGAGAAATGGAAATCAGCAGCTCAGCCTCAGGTAAGTGCTGGAGAAGGTCTCGCTCCAAGGATCCTGCTTTGTGCTGGGATTTGCATATCACAGAGGCAAAGGTGAATTTGTACCTGCAATTCAGCATGGCTGGAGGAGCTGCAGCAGCAAAATGCAGGCTGGGCTTCCAATCCTTTGGAAACTCATCAGGGATTCCTGTTGGCAGTGGGTGACAGCCATGGGGCTGCTCAGAATTCAGGCAGAACCCAGAGAGGTGAAGGAACAAGAGGTGTCCCTGCTCCACAGCCCGGACAATCTGGAGATGTGGGGACAGAAGGAACAGGAGCTGTCCCTGCTCCACAGCCTGGACAATCTGGAGATGTGGGACAGAAGGAACAGGAGCTGTCCCTGTTCCACAGCCTGGACAATCTGGAGCACCTGACACAGGAGCTCCATCCCTGGCTGCACAGTTTTCAATGCACTGCAGATGCCAGGCAACAACTTTGTCACTGCCCCAATGACACAGGCACTGGACATGAATCTTTCACAATTGAAACCTCTCTCAGCTCATTTTTTTTATCAGGGATTTCACTCCAGGCCTGGACATACTGACACTTCCCTATTTTGAGGAACACTCTGGCAGCCATATCTAAAATTAACCTTCACAAAGATAAACCTGCAGCATGTCTTTCCTCATCCTCTTAACAAAATGATGTGTCACCTCTTTTAAAGGCTGTTCTCCTGTGCTACTTGGCAGGTAAACATCACCAGCACCTTAAAAGCTCAATCAAAAAAAGGAGAAGAAGGATATTACACGTGTAGAAACTCCCTTTAAAGGCCCAGATCTCCAATGGGAGATCCCAGAGTGTTCCTGGAAGGTCCCTGTGCTGGGAGGAGCCTGAGGGCAGCCCAAGGGCCCTGGAGGTCCTGCAGGGACGTGAAGGAGCTGACAAGGAGGGAGGGGTGGAGAATCTCTGTACACTTTTACAGGGTATTAAACACCAAAAGCTCAGAAGCTCAGTGAAAGCAGAGCTGAGCTTCTGATGGCATCACTTCCACCCAAAATCATGGACTGCTTTAGGAAAACAGAGACAGACTGGGAAGAAATTCACTTCTTTCCCTTGATAAATCATCTTGATGAACTCTCTCACCTTCTCTAACTACCTGGAACAAGGGTGGGGCCAGGTGGGGATCAGTTTTTCCTCCCAGGTACCAACTGACAGAACAAGCAGAAATAGCTTCAAGTTGTGTCAGGGGAGGTTCAGGGTGGATATTAGGAAGTATTTCTTCATGGAAGAGTGGTCAGGCCCTGGCACAGCTGCCCAGGGCAGTGCATCCCCATCCCTGCAGAGGTTTAACAGCTCTGGGGATGTGCACATGGGGACACAGGTCAGTGGTGGCCTTGGCAGTGCTGGGGAATGGCTGGACTCAGCCTTGATGATCCTGTGACTCCATGAGCTCATTCCAGCCCAACCACCCCAGTTTGTCATCACTGAGCAGGGCCCTGGGAATGATGAGGGAAGAGCCAACAGCACCAAACTGGGAAAGCCAGCAGCACTCCTGGCCCTGGGGTGACACTGAACACAAACATTCCCTCCTGGAGAACTGGCACGTACTTGGTGGGGCGATAATCCGGGATGGAACGATCCAGGGAAATCTTCTCACTGAGGTAGGAGTTGTAGCCATACTTCTCATGGGGTCCCTTGGCTTTCTCCTCCTCCTCAGGGGACAGGGTGGCTGGGAGGCCACCCTTGCCACGGCCACCATAGCCCTCAATGAGACCAAGGGACTTGGACAGACCTGGGGGAAACAAAAACAACATCGTTGGTAAAGCCATCCCTGGTAAAACCATCATTGGTAAAACCCAGCCCTGGTAAAACCCTGGTAAAACCATCACTGGTAAAACCATCATTGGTAAAACCATCATTGGTAAAACCCTGGTAAAACCCAGCCCTGGTAAAACCCTGCCAATATGTATCCCTGGTAAAACAAATCCCTGGTAAAACCATCACTGGTAAAACCCATTCCTGGTAAAACCCTGGTAAAACCCAGCCCTGGTAAAACCCAGGTAAAATCTATCCCTGGTAAAACAAACCCCTGGTAAATCCATCAGTGGCAAAACCATCATTGGTAAAACCCATCCCCATTAAAACCCATAATTGGTAAAACCATCACTGGTAAAACCCATTCCTGGTAAAATCCTGATAAAATCTATCCCTGGTAAAACCCATCATTGGTAAAACCCATCCCAGGAAAAATCCATCCCTGGTAAAACCCAGCCCTGGTAATACCCTGCTAAAACCTATCATTGGTAAAACCCATCATTGGTAAAACCCTGGTAATACCCATGCCTGTTAAAATCCATCATTGGTAAAACCCATCCTTGGTAAAACCCATTCCTGGTAAAACCATCACTGGTAAAACACATCATTGGTAAAACTCATCCTTGGTAAATCCATCATTGGTAAAACCCATCCCTGGTAAAACCCGTCCTTGGTAAAATCAATCCCTGGTAAAACCCATTGCTGTTATTTCCAACTCCTAAAGAAAAAAAAAAATTACTCCAGCAATCCTAGTTGTTTTGGATTCCTGGTTGGTTTGGGTTCCTGGCTGGTTTGGGTTGGTTTTCTGCAAACATTCCATGTGCTCCTTCTTTGGCCCAATGCTGGAACAGAAATGCCTCAAATCTTGCAATTCCACACGGCTCAGGCACACTGCTCCTGCTAGCCCTGCCCCTGGTGTGCAGCTGATAACCTGTCCCAGGATCTGTGCATTTATTCAGTTGGTGGGGAGGTTATTCAGGCCTCCTTCCCACTCTCAGAGAGGTAATTACATGGAAGGTTAGATGTCCCCAGGAGAAGGATAGGTTGAACACAGAGCAGGAATAAAACAGGGCTGGTTAAGTGCCAGCTGAATGAATTTTTGCTCAGTGTGAACAGTGAACAGCATACAAATGGTGGGGATTTAAAAACAATTTCCCCTCAAAGCTTTCTTATCTTTTAAAGCACTGTGTTCCCAGACCCTTATCAAGGGGAATTATTTATTTATATCTGCATAGCTGAAATAGGCAAAGTTCAAAATGAGCTGCACATAGAGAGCTCCATGGATGATTTGGTGGTGGCTGTGGGAAGCCAAGCCCATGCTCATATTATTTGTTAGACAGGACACCTGGAATTTGAATATTTTTCATGAGCAGAATTCACTCTCTTTTGGTCAGAAACATAAAAATAATGATGGATTTTGGTTTGCTTTTTGTCTGTTTGGTTTTTTTATAATTCAAGACACCAGGGTATATTCCCATTGCTTCAATGGCAGAGTCCTGACTGAGAACAGGACAGATTTTGCCACCTCTGAAGCTTTGAAAGGACAATAACCTTGAGGTTGGTCCTGCTCCCAAACCTACCACTGACTTCCACTGTCCTGGATAAAACATTCCTGCCTCCCACAGATTTAAATATTTTTTCCTCAAAACAACTGAGAGACAGGAAAAAATGAGCTGGGAATGTAAATCACAGTTGGAAGCACAGTTTGAAGAATTATTATTATTATTATTATTTTTGTTGCTGTTGTTGTTGTTATTCCTTCTGACAAGGAATCCATCAAAGCCCCTCTGACCACACTGGGCTTGATTAGGTTTGATCTGAGGACAATAACAACACAATCAGCTGCCAGGAGCCCCAGGCTGTGGTGACACATGCAGGCTGCCTTTCCAGGAGCAGGGGTCACTCAGGAAGCTGGGAAAGGTGGCACTTTGTACTCAGCAGGTCACTCTGTGAACTTCCCAACCCCAAGTGGTTCCACTCTGGGAACCCTCAGCATCTCCCAGTTGGCTTTTAAAGCTTCATTTTGCTTTTCTTGATTCATTTGAACACATTTCTCCCTGGCCCAGTGCTTTTGCTTGTTGTGCTTTGAAGCCACACACCTGTACAGAGGGAAGTGGGGACTCCCTGAGGGATGTCCATGGATGGGGGACATTCAGTGGGATGTGGGAACCATGGACATCCCAGCACCTGGCTCTGTTAGAAGCAGGTTTTAAAATCCCAAGCTCAGGTTATTACCAAGAGCTAATAACAGATAATTAACTCAGGCACCAAGGCAGGGTCCCAGAGCTGCACACTTGAAGCCAGCAGGGAAGGATGATCCCTCCAAGGTGAATCCATCCCCCACGAGACCCCAGGCAGCTTCTAGGGGTTCTTATCTCTGGCTCAGGTAAGGGAATTGTGCTCCCAAGCACAGCAGCTCAGTGAAGGACCTGGAATTCGAGGTGAGGAATGTCCCTGAGTGCTCAAAACACCACCAACCACCGAGGCCATTGCAGCCTGGGGGACAGAGCCCAGCACACATTTCTCCCTGCTCACCCAGGTTATTTCTGCAGATTCTATCTTTCTATTACTTTGAGTTGGTAAATGCTGATAAACCAACATCATTTAACCAAAGAAATCAATCAAATGGATCCATTTGTGTTGGGCAAGGCATCACCATGAGCCCACCATCCTCCCTTGCAGGAGAGCAGCAGGAGCAGGGAGTGCCATGGGGATGAGCATTGCCAGGTGGGCTGTGCCAGGCAGGATCCCCTGGCTGTGTCTGGGCTGGCTCAACATTTCCTCTCCAGCCCAGGCAGTCAGGAGGGCTCAGCAATGTCACTTTGGTGCTTGGCATTTAAATCAAGAGTCAAGAATGTTTGGCAAGGAAGATAATTCATGTCCAAACAGAGGAGGAAGGAATTTGTTTCCAGCTGGCTGAAAAGGTGTCTCAGGAGCAGCAGAACTGAAAACAAATGGTGACAGCACATCCTCATCCAGTGAATCCATTCATTGGCATTTATTCACCACATTTTTGGGCACATTTCTGTGAACCTGAGGTACCTTTGCTGTGACTTCAGGAATTTCCCTGAGCCCAGCCCATGTAGCTGCTCAGGGTATTCTGGGATTCCATGGAACCTGCAGAAATTGGCCTGGAAGGGCCAGAAGTGACACAGAGCAGAAATGAGCAAGAAGAGCATGGTGCCATGAGCTCATTTCCTCGAAGAACAGGGCTGAAAGCAAAGATTCAGGACTGCTCTGAAGCCACAGAGCAAATCCTTTATCATTCTGGGCAGGCACAAAGCAGAAGAGCTGAACCTCTGCCTGAAAAATCTCTCCTGACGCCTGCTCCAGCCAACCTGTAGTGATAAACAGCACTAATCCCCACAGAAAATCTTGATCTTTGCAGTGAATTCAGCCCCTAGGGAATTCTGCAAGCTCAGGAGATGGGAATGGGCTGCATGGAGATGAGCTGTAGGTGCAGATCAGAGCTCTGAGCAGCCACAAGCTTCACTCATCCCAAAGCCACCCTCACCCAAGGCTAAAACAGGAATTTTTTTTAGAATCTCCTAAAAATTCTGAACTTTGGAACAAATGGAATATATTGCTACTGTACTGCAGGACTAGAAGGGAAAAGAAAAAGCAAGACACCACTTGGAGCTGCCAAGATCTGAGCCTCTCCTGCTGGAGCAGCCAGACAGGGGATCCCTGGGGACTAGCAGGAGTTGGTTTTCTTCAAGATGATATAAAAATTTAATCTCTACAGCAAAATTATTCCTAGACTGAGCACAGTTAGAGTAAATATATTAGTCTCTTCTTAAGCTGAGTGTATTTCAGGAGGAGGCAGGAGTTTTCTAGGACAGAGAAAATCTTTAGTGAAATACAATCAAATGTATTCGCAGCCTTCATTTCCAAAGTCTCCCTGGGAGCTGGAGGGGGGAATAAGCTTTTTGCTCCATGTCAGCTTGGATGAAGGAAAACATTAACCCTCCCATACAACTCTCAGCTGAGGAAATTTGTGATGGGCGGGCTGGGTAAGAAGAAAGAGCCCTGAAATGAAAAGACATTTCTGAGAAAGGGGTGCTGAGCTTAACGCTGGGGGTGAGGAGGGAAAACATCAACCTTGCTGTGTCTAAAGGGGTCACAGGGGGCTGGAGAGGGACTGGGGACAAGGGATGGAGGGACAGGACACAGGGAAGGGCTCCCACTGCCAGAGGGCAGGGCTGGATGGGATATTGGGCAGGAATTGTTCCTGTGAGGGTGGGCAGGGCTGGCACAGGGTGCCCAGAGCAGCTGTGGCTGCCCCTGGATCCCTGGCAGTGCCCAAGGCCAGGTTGGACATTGGGGCTGGAGCAGCCTGGGACAGTGGAAGGTGTCCCTGCCATGGCAGGGGTGGAATGAGATGACATTCAAAGTCCCTTCCAACCCAAACCATTCTGGGATTCTAATACAAGAAAGATTTCTGGAAAAGCAGATTTTTTAGCAGCATCTTTCCATATCCTGCATCTCCTGCAGGATGAGGGACAGAACACACACAGCTCAGGGTGGAAGCCACATTCCAACAAGGATGAGGAAATTGAAGCCCCACATCTCCAGAAGGAATAAGTAACACTGAAATGGTGCTGGAAAACACGGGAACCATAAAGTGAAATTAAAGGAGATGTCTCTGCAAAGCACAGCCTTTACTCAGTGAAGCACAGTGGATTTTTCAGCCCCAAGAGCTCTCACAGGGATGTTTGTTCCTGGCCTAAGTCAGCCAGAGAGCTGAAGGCCCACAAGGAATCTCTGACCTGGGGAAGAAGCCAAACCGAGGAGGTGAATGGCCAGTGTGTGACCTGCAGGGAGTCAGAGACAGGGGACACAGCAGAGAGGCTCTCAGGGCATTGTGTGAGAAACCAGAACTGCTGCAGAGGGCACAGTGTCCCAGGAATGCTGGAAATGATGGGAACTGCTGAAGTTTTTAGTGCTGTCCTGCTGATCACTGCAAACACAGACTATTAAAGGGAGGGCTCATTAACAATAAGGGGGATTGGCAGAAGAACAGGCACCAATTTTCCTTTGCAGCCTTGGTGGAACCTGGGGCATGGGATTTTCTGTTCTTGCAGCTGTTTTTACACAGTTTTAGCCAGACTTGCTCAGACCTGTTATTATTAAATAACCCCCATTCCTCTGGCTGTAGGTTACACCTGTGTAAGGTGGAACCCTGGGCTGTCACAGGGAGCTGTGCAGGGAATACAAACACAACCCTGGCAGCTTGCTTTGCTCTCACTGCCTCCCCAAAGCATCCTCATACTCCTGCAGGGGAACTAAAAGTAGCTGTAAAGGGATCACAATATGAGTTCACTTTCTCCTGGGGGGGAAAAATATTTAAAGTTTAAAAAAGAGCTTAAATACTAGACCTCAGTGAAAAAACAGTATTCCCCTGAACCCTATACAATTCTATTCACTGTGCATGCTAAATTTATTTTTCCCAGGGCTGATCACTTATCAAAAGTTTATCCCCCAAATCAGATGGTGCAGCTAAAGGGTCAGGGCTCCCCCTTCCACCGGACAGTCCTTTCCCAGGAGCTGGATTTTAGCATATCAGGACATCTCCCCCAGTGCAGAACTGTACAGAGCTGCCTGCTGTCCTTCACCATGCAAATGAATGTTGGTTTACTGCAGAGATTACCATGAGCATGGTGACTTTCAGAAGTGGGGGGTCACAAAAACTCCCAGCCTGTGCCTTCATGCTGAATGACAAATGGGAACTCAGACAAAGCAGCAGATGAATGGGCCCAGGCTTGGCAAGCAGGGATTTTAGCAGATACAAACTGAAAATAGAGCATATTTCACCTGTATTCCAACATATTGCATCTCTGAAAAAGCTCCTGCCTATGAAAAATTATGTGAATAATTCTGGCTGAAATGAATTTGTCCAACAGAGCATTAAGATTTCACTTAAACAATTGTGACAGGTAGGGGTAAGGGAATTGAACACATTTTCTTGCAGCCCAGCCAGGCAAGGACCAAAAGCAGGATGGGCACAGCTAATTTTAAAATATATTTCATAATATAACCTTTTTAATGCCAGGCTGGATGGGGCTTGGAGCATCCTGGTCTGGTGGAAGGTGTCCCTGGCCATGGCAGGGGGGGAATGAGATGAGCTTTAAGGTTCCTTCCAACACCACCACTCTGGGATTCTCTGCTTTAAGCTTAGATTAGATGATGACCTGTAGAAGAATGTTTTAAGCCCAGCTGTGCTTACACCATTATGGGAACAGTCAATGTCCAGGTTTCTTCCCACCCTGCACTCCCTGGAAAGGATGGAGAAGGGAGCACAGTCACTGCACAGGTCTGAAGTCTCATTCGAAATGTTTAAACACAAATCTACATTTACATGTCCATACACACAGGGATTCAAAAATGAAGTTCTCTTATCAATATAGAAATGGAAACAGGGAAATGACTTTCAGAGCCAGAGGGAGGATCAGCACCCAGAGCAAGGACAACACAGTCATCAGGACAATGTCAAAGCCTATTTAGCCTATTACACTACCAGGTTCTGCTTCCAAATGATAATTCCCCAATCCAGATTTGCCCCTGGCACAAAACAACAGAAATCCTTCCCCAGGCCAAGGCTGTTTAGTTCTGAGGAATTATTTATTTGGTTCCAACACCTGGGACTGGTGAAAGAGCTTGGACATCACTCTGTCCTCCCTAAAAGTCCAAAAATATTTTATTTATAATGCAGAGTGGCATTTACCACTCTGCTGGCATTGATAAAATAACTTGTTGAGAAAGGCAGAACTTGGCAGCAGAGCTGGTGCAGAGCAGAAATCCATAGGCTAAAGAAAGCTCTTTGCAGCTCAGCAGGGAAAACAGGCCCTGCAGTCAGGGGAGTCTCAGGCACACAGACAATGTTCAGACACAAAAGACAAGACTGAAGGTGATTCAGATCCCAGGGAAAGCCTGGGCACATGTGAGCACCGCTGGCAGTTTAACAATGAGAGCAATGCCTCTCCCTGCAGGTATAGCCACCCCCACCCCAGGAGCTGCTCTGCTGCTGGACTGCCCCTCTCAAAGGGGAAATTCCACTCAAGAAGCCAATCCCTTACAGCTCTTACAGGTTTGTCCCAAAATCACCAGTTACACCCCACTGCCCTTCATGTTTGTTCACATTCACAGCACCAGCAGCTGCCTGGGAATTCTGGATAACAGCCTGGGATCTGGGAGCAGGACAGGATGAAGGGGATTTGCAGAAAATGTAAAGAAAAGAGTTTGTTGCAGACAAACCTTTGCAGAAGAAATGTCACCTGCATGTTATATGACACAAATACAGAATTATACCTCTGACTAACATAGGGGACTGTCACATTCTGGAAATACTGGAGAAAAGGGAGGGGAAAGAGGCAAAAAGGAGGAGATCACAGTGTGAAACAAAAAGGAAAATCGGGGTCAAAACCATCACTAAGATCATTTAATGAGAGAGCTGACTCCAGTTACACCACACTGTGTTCAGGATGTCAGAGAACTGCAGAGAACTGGCTTTAGTAAACCCTGCCTAAGGGCTGCTTTCAAGGATCCAATATTCCTGGGATTCAGGCACAAGCATTTCCCCACCAACACACAGCAAGGTGTTTGCATGAGCTGGTCCCAACAGTCCAGAGCAACCTTCCCAGCGCTGCTCCCTGTCTGTTCCAGTGGCACAGACCTCCACAAGGCACAGCATGCCCAGGCAGCAGTGAGAAAGCGCAGGAGACCCTCAGAGAGGGGAGGGGACTCTGTGAAGAGCACCCAGCCTAGAATTCCAGACTGCTTTAGGTTGGAAGGGACATTAAAGTTCATGTCACCCCCACCCCTGCCATGGGCAGGGACAACTTCTACTGTCCCAGGGGGCTCTAAGCCCTGTCCAGCCTGGCTTTGGACACTGCCAGGGATCCAGGGGCAGCCACAGCTGCTCTGTACCAGGGCCTGCCCAGCACAGCTGCCAGTGAGGAGACAAAAGCAGGGAGAGAACAGATGCCCAGCAGAGCAGAGCAGTCCCCCAGCACAGCACAGCAGGACAGCAGCTTCATCCAGGGCTCCACAAGCAGATGTGCATGGCTGGAACCCCCCTTGGTGAGACACTGCCATCAGCAGCCTGGGCTCAGTTTAATTCCAGGACTTCATCCCCATCACTCTGCAGACAAAAAGCTCCAAGTGCTGCCAGGCTCCCTCCAGGCCTGCTGGGCCATCTCCCCCTGGCAGACACCAGGCCCTGCCAGGGGAGCAGGGCTGGCTGCTCCAGCCCAGCCACCAGCCTGCAGTCACCTGCAGAGGGGCTCTGGGCACATGGCTGCTGCTGCTCCAGGAGAGGAGGATGGATGAGCCTCTCCTCACCCTGCCAGCAGCCGGGGGAAAGAGCCACACTGGAAGCTTTGCCCAGCCATCCATCTGCTGGGAGGGAACTCACTGAGAGCTAAAGCCTGCTGGAGTGTCATGAGAGGAGTCTGTGTTACAGCTGCCAAGGCCATAGAGCACAACCCACAGCAGGGCCTGGTGTCACAGCTCTGACACTTCCCAGCCACTCCAGAGATCAGCCTGGGGCTGCCACCATTGCCAGGACAGACAAGGTCCCTGGTCCATGCACCCAGTGGGGCACTGATTCTCCACACAGCCCAGTGCCAGCTCTGCACTTGGTGGGCTTTGCTGAAGCCCCTCCCTGCTCCCAAACACGCCTGGCTTGGTGCCATGGGACAGCTCAGGACACAGGAGCTCAAGGGAGCAGGGCCAAGGGCAAAAGCAACCTTGCATATTTACACTGCTCAGCCAAGGGCCCATTTGGGTGATGAATTAAACAATTACCTGCAGCTTTATTTTTAGGAGACAGGCTGCAGTTCAAGCAAGAGAGAACTTACCTGCTCTGCTCTCTGAGCTGCCAGGACATCGCTCTGGCAGGACACACTCCTACGTGCCAGGCTGCTCAGGGACCATGGCAGGAGCAGCTCTCTGCTCAGAAAAATCACATCTATCCCATTACTGGGAGTCTTCAAGGGCAGGCTGAGTGACCATTGGAACAAGATGATCTTCACGTGTCCTTTTCAACCCAAACCATTTTCCTGCTGAGGATGGAAGAGTCTGGAAACGTCTCTAGTACAGGCATTTTAAGAAATTCCCAAACTCTTCCATCCTCAGCAGCAAAACATCAGCCCTCACATCTGTGCTCAGGCAGTGATTTCTGAGGCCAAACTGCAAACTGCTCATCCCCAGGTAGTCACTCCCACCACCACTCCAGGCTCAGGCAAACCTTTTGTTGAGCTTTCATTGCTGTTTTTATCCTACAGTGCAAAAATTTCAGTTCTTTGGGCAACACAGTCCATTCCCACCTCCATCATAGCCAGTCTGCTTCCAAGCACAGCTGTTGCTTGGGCACAGAGATGTCAAACTTCAGTGCCAGCCCAAAACCACACAGCAAAAGTGGGAAAATAAAGATTTCTTAAATCCTTCTTGTTCCAGAGAAGCTGTGACTGGAGCAGCACCTGCAGTGTGATGGGACCACCCCAGCAAGAGGAGCAGAACGCCAGGAACAAGCATGGAAGCAGGAAAAGAACAGAACTCACAAAACCAAACAGTTTTTGAACCCCATTCAAAGGTTATAAATAATATTTAGCATTTTTATTTTCACAAGGAATCTGTTGTTTCCAGATCATGTCTCTATAGCAAGCTGTTACTGTTTGTGGTTTCCTCTAATGCATGATCCTGTTTTCCTTCTGAAAACATTTCCTCTCTGTATAGATTGGCCTGTTGGAAAGAAGAAAACCGCTGCCATTTGGCAAGATAAGAAATGAAGAAATACCACAGTGTAAGAGCAGACATCATCAATACAAGAGTGGCTGCTCAAGTTTTGGGCTGAGTTTTGTGGGTGTGTGGGAGGTTACACAACTATGTGAGTCCCGTGCACAGGGCACCTCCTCACAGAGCCCTGGGGAGGCAGAAACTGCAGATGGTCACCACAACACCTGCCTACAGGTGTTATAAGGCTGTAAAACCTTACAGAGGCTCCCTGTTTCCCACTCCTGAAGTCTGGGGAAGGGAGGAACATGTGGATGGTGTTTGTAACTCAAGGCCCAAGCAGAGTTCCAGGGCACTGAGCCAGGCTGTGACAAAAAGGGTCCATGGGACTGCACCCTGAGAAGCACCACACTGCACAGAACGCTTCCAAGGTCCAAAGGGACCCCTTGATCTGAGTAATCCCTCCCTGGGCTACCTCCAACGTGCTCAATCTGTAGAAACTAACAGATTAGAGAAGGGATGACATTGCCCAAAACTGGCTTTCCCACAAAAAGGATGTAATTGTGATGTGGAAACGGCTGCAGAGAGACAAACTCTGGGTTTCCAAGTGCATCCTTAGCAAGTATGTACAAGCCTCATCCCAACTAACTGCATTTTACTGAGCTGTGAACTCACTAATTCCTTTTTAAGGTCAAGAAAGTCCATTTGGCAGAGGTTTGCTTGGTGCATTTAACTTCAGTGCTCAGACACTGTCCTGGCTCAGTGCCCAAGCCCATTTCCTGCTGCTTTTGGGGTGTGCTCTCAGACACACAGGGCACCCCAGAGAGTGCTTGTGCTCTTCAAACTCCTTCCATCTGTTTGTGCTCTGCCAATGGGCCATAGGGGTGACACAGCCAAAACCAGAAATAAAGGAGCTAATTTGGTCATCAGAGAGAAATAATCTCCACTGCAATGCCTTTATTCCTGCACACATCTGCATTCTCCTGACAAACACAGCAGCTTTATGTAATGGATGCATTGTTGGAATGAGCACAGGAGCACAAGAGACACCTCTTGGACAAAAACCTGGGATTGTCCCAGTGTGACAGTCTCTGTGTGGGGGAGGAAGAGCTTTGTGTGCCTTCAAGGACTCTGCTACCAAGCCCAGCTCACTGAAACCACTCAAGTGCTCAAGGAAAGCATGAACTGAACTGCTTTGCCTGAAGGAGTGAGCCTGGAGCTCACCCTCCACCATCCATGCACATCTGTCAATGGTTACACTGCTCAGCATTGGGAACAGCTCCTGAGAGGCCCCAGATCTGTGACTGTTTAACTCTGTGTTTCTATAGAGAGCTGCTGATGATAGGCACTAAGTGCTTTAAAAACATAATTAACGCTCAAAGCACTCCTGAGAGGCAGCTAAATATAGGACTGGGAGTTTCAGCTACCTGGAGGAGGACTGTCTTTGATCCTTTTGTAGAACACTTGGTACAACAGGGTACACAGTTCAATAGGGTCTGGGTCCCATTGTGCTTGGGGCTCCCAGAGAACTCAGGACAAAACACACCTCACTCTTTATCGAGATGTCAAAATACCTTTTCCAAGGTGACTTAGCTGAGGATTGGTGTTTACAGACAGAACCTGATTTCTTAGTAAATTAGAGAAATTAGAGAACCTGCCATGGCAGGGGGGTTTCCTCCAGAGGCCCCTCCCTCTGGGGTGATCACACAAGTGACAGGTGACACCTGAGCACTGACCACTGTGCTTTGAGTCAAGCCCCGGCTCCAGGGCTGATCTGGAAGGACCAAGTGAATTCAGAGAGCCTGAGCCACCACAGCACTTCACAGGATCCCATTTTGAGCCAAAGAGGAGTGTCGGGCCATTTTTTGAGAGCAAGGTGCTCGATGAGAAGCCCCAGAGGCAGATCACACACACCCAGTGTGTGGTGTCCCCATGGGCCTCCCTCAGCCTCCTGTGCTGTGGAAGAGATCCCCACACGTCCTGGGCAGTGCCACCAGGGTCAGGACAGTCACACTTGCACTGCATTGTTCCCTTGGGGACCAGAAAGCACAGAGGACTCACAAACCGTGGCCTTTGCCAAAGCTCTGGTGTGGAGGAGCTGCCCTGTGTTTGCCAGCCAGCACCATCTTCATCTCCATTCTCCTTCCCACCCCCAGCTCTCCAGCACACACTTCCTTCCCTCTTCTGTCCTTCCATCCTGCCTCCATCTGATTTCCATCCCTCTGAGTTCCAGTCTCCTTCCACACCACATCCCCTGAACACTTCAGTCCTTGCTGCCCCAGTCCCCCATCCCATCCTCTGGGATGCATCCTCTGGGGCAGCCAAGACTCCCCCCAGATTCCCATGAACACTAATTAATTCTCCCCTAAAAACTCTGCTAATGAGTAACCCTGCAGCTCCCCAGCTTACAGGCAGTGACTGCTCTTTTTGTGTTAAAAAAACCTCTAAATGCCTTCCCTTTGCTTGTCCTCGACAGGCAGGGAGAAATCCAAATTGTTAAGGCCATATATAAATTAATTCCCAAACTGATCAACTTAAACAATTTAGGAAATATCTTGCAACAGCTCTAAGTGAGTTATATCCTCCCCTCCCTCTTCCACCTTCCTGAGGAGCACCCACCTACTAAAGCTGAAGTAAATTGAAGGAGTTAAGAGGGGAACAAAAAAATGTTGTACAGAACCCAGGGTCACCAACCTCATTTAGCAGCTCCCTGCCTTTGCAGGTCAGGTTTAGCAGGGAATCTGCTGCTCTCTGGAAAATGCAGCCTCAGTGGATGTGGAGCTGCCAAACTTGAGCCCCAACCCCTCCCTGCTCGAGCAGACCCTGGAGCTGCTGTGGAAAAGATGCCCTAAGAAGTGGAGGGTCATGCTTCAAATCCCCAGGATGAGAACAATTCCAAGCAGAGAATGAAAATCTGACCTCACTGGGAGCTCAGGACAGACAACAGGAGCTGAACTGGGGACGCCCTCTATGGGGACAGGGTCACACTCTCCCGTGACTCACTCGAGGCCTGAAGGGGATAATTTCTTTTCCCCCACTCTTTCCCAAGGACATCTTTCCAGGATCTGCCACTTTTTTCTTCCCTCTTGCCATGGCCAAGCCTTCCACACCCCCCATTCTGCAGAGACTGCATTGTCCTTGGGGAAATTGTTCACTTCTGAGCAAAACAGCTTCTGCTTCACATGGTGGTCAAGAGAAAAACCACAAGCATCACATCCACTTCTCCATGTTTAGGAATTAGGGATATCCCATCTTTGGACAACACCTGAGAGCAACTTGGATCTGTAATTCAAAGAGAATTACAAATGTTGAGTAGGAAGTGAGGAAAGGCAGCTTTTGCACTTAAATCTTGAGTTTCCAGTAGACACTTTCACAATGGAATGTGACTGCAGGATTGCACTTGCTCTCCAGTGCTGCTTTTCCAGTGTAAATCTTCCTACCACACCAAAAATTCACATCCTGCTTCCCCTTTTCCACAGTCCTTGCTATGATAACCCTGTGCTCACCTGCATCTCCACAGGCAAGTGGCTTCCAGTCCATGCCCATCCCCAAATCCTGCCTGTGGCCCAGCCAGGCCCCTCCCTTTTCCTTCCTTTTCCTTCCTTCCCTTCTCCTGTACGTTCTGTATCACACTCCACCCCCACTTCCTGAGCCCTCTCACCCCTACAAGTGCTCGAGGTTATCAGGAATATCCTCCAGTGCTACCAACCTGCTCGAGTGCCTTTTTCCTCTCAGAGAGGAAATATTGGTGTTTCTGGCTATTACAGCATCTAATGGCAGCATCCATCCCCCTTTTCCTTAAAACTAACCCTTCTCACTTCAGCCTAGCAGCAGACAACTCTGGCTACCAAAACCCTTTAATTCTATGTATCCATGGTTAAGTGGAATGCCAGGATGCTCTGGATTTATTCCTCTAGATACACTTGTCCTCAGTTTTCAAATTATTGATGGAAACATTACCATGAGAAACCCAGAATCCAAACTACCAAGCTGAACATGCTCAGGGGCTGGTGCTGATTTAGCATCAACCACAATTCAGGCTTGAAAAAAACACTGCGGGACTATGAAATTTGAAATTTGGAGCTGCACTTTCTAAATCTGTGAGAGGCTTCCCTGGAGGAAAGGCAGGAAGAACAGCCACCCTGATGCACTGCTATGCACTGCAGGAACTTCAAAGTGAGCCATTAGTTTAGTTCAATTTACTTAATTTGCATGGGTAAAAAAGTAAGCTCTGAGCCTCAGAACCCACAGCTGGGGGCCCTGGGTGGTGGGGACAGCAGCTGAAGGCACTGCAAGCCTTGGCAATTAATCTCCACACCTTCTTTTAGGGATTAAAACAAGCACTGAACTCCTGAACCCGAGGTGCTAAAATGGCATTTGAGCAGCCTGACCTCCTAGGATCCTTCCCCTCACTGCAGTGAGCCTGAGGACAAATCCCTTTTATCTAAAACTGACCAGTTTGCTGCAGGTCAGGGCTTTTGGAGGGGAGCATTTACTGAATCTCATTTCTGACCCAGGAAAAGTGTTCTCTGTGCCACATCACCCCCATTACGCCCTTGTGTTCTTCATCACTTCCCTAATTTCAGTACCAGGCAGATAAGGAGCAGATGGAACCGGGTCTTTTCTTCTGTTTTGTAGGGGGAAGGACAGGGCAAATAGAACACCTAAAAATACAGCACAGAAGTAATACATGTATTGTGCTGCTCAAAGTTTCAGCTTCAAACTGCGGCTGGCAGGAGTTTGTGGTACTGGAAATTATCTTGCTAAAAAAAACAACAACAAAACATCCTTTCTAAAGGTCAGATTCTCAGGAGGATACATTTAGAAGGACAGTACCACATCCTCTAGGCCAAATAATTTATCATCTTTTCAATACGTGCTTGGAAGGGATGTGCTGTTCATTTCAACTAGATCAGCCTCAAAGATCAATGGTTTCTGACCAAGGCTTGTGAAACAGCCCATGTGCTACACCCCAAACCCCCAAAAACTCCCACTCTGTTTGCCAGCACAGGCAGAGACCCTGCCAGCACAAGGAAAGCCCTAGGAGGGGACACTGGAAAATACTCTGCATCAATTAGGGCTAAATGGGCATTTTTGGCTGTGCTCTGATGTCCCAGCATGGCTGTTCTTCTATAACCCAGAGCAGAGATAAAAACTTCAGGATGAGAATATCTCACAGAAAAAAAGGACAATATATGTTTACTAATTTTTCAAAAGGTCCCAGGGCTAATTCCCCAATTTTGCACAGATTAATTAGAGTAATTAGTTAAGTCATTAACTGTAAGGTCTGTGAAGCACCGTGTTATTTTATTGTTCATTTGTACTCAATGAGATCTTGATACATGACTGGGTTTCCTAAACACCACCTAGGTACAAATAACTAATGACAACAGCAATAAATGAATATATTTAAGGTGACTGCAAGACTCTGGGACAAGACTCTGTTAATCAGCACAACTTTATCACCCTCAGGAGGGAGGTGAACCTGGCCTGAGAGCTCTGTGTGCCCCTGTCAAAGCAAAGCAAAGGAGCCCCAAATTCCCTCGTGTTTGAGACTGGGATTATTGCATGGCAGAGACTGCAGGGACTGAACAGAATTTTACCAAATCTGCTTTTATCTTTTGCAATGTCAAAACTCTGATCTGCAGCCAATGCTGGCTGCTGTTCTGCTGACTTATTTTTAAACACTTGCCAGCGTGTTATAAAATGAACATCCCTCCCCTCCCTCCCCAGGCTGGGGAGAGGAGCTGCTCCTCCTCCAGGAGCAAATCCCATCTGCTGCCTGCTCCTGGCACTCAGCACGTGGGGAGAAGGCAGGAGCTGCTGCATCCCACTGCACCAGGCACTGGGGGCTGCTGGGGCTCAGCCAAAGCTCCAGCTGATCTTGGAGCCTTTTCCAACCTGGATAATTCTGTGAATCACCAGCAGGCCACTTTCAGGAGCACCTGAGGGGCAGCACGTGCCCATTTCTTGGTATCACTGTCTGAGAGCTCATGGAACATCCTCCTGTGAGCTGACTGGACTTTGTGCTGTAAATAAAACTTCCTCTTATTCTCCACCTTAATGCCTACAACCCCCCGCATCTCCATCAACCTCTTACCTTACAGAGGCAATGAAATCCCAAACACTGGGGTGTGTGAGCTGTGCCAGCCCCCCAGCACCACGGTGTTCGTGCTGCACAGGAATGTCTGTCCACAGAGCAGCAGGAGAAATGCTTCCCATATGGACCCTGAAATAAATACAGGACCACTGTGGCCCTCATCCCATAATTCCCCATATGTTACATGCCTGTAATTGTCTGCAGAAAGTAACTTGCTCTTTATGTTAAAAAAAAACAAAACAACAAAACACCAAAACCCTGCTGTGCATATTTCTGGCATTTCTTCAGCTTGGTTTTGAATTCTGGATTAGGCCATGCATTAGCCAAATGAAATAATAAACAGCTGAAAATCATTACACGAGGTCTAATCCTATCTTAAGGATAAGTTTATATCTTAGACTTAGTTATCAAGTACTAAGTCCTATTTTCTGCTATTAATAACAGAAAAAAAGATGTGATGCTGGTAGAAGTTTTCGGGGAATTGCAATTAATGGCCAGGAAAAAAAAATCAGTGATTTTCTTCTCAGGTTTGATCCTCTACTCAGAATAATGTGGCCACTGCTGCCCTGCCTAAAATAAGCACATCATGTTTTCATCCACATGATTCCCTATTCTGTGAAATTTAAACAAAATCCATGTGTTGGCAGCAGCTACCAAATACCTCATGGCTCAAACCACCAGCAGCAGCTCCATAAAGCCAATTCTTCTCTCCTTCCAGCACACCACTCTTCCAGCCATCTGCTCTGCAAAGCCCCACTGGGGTACCAGCACTGCAATGTCCTGGCACCAGAGAAAGGAGGAAAATCAATCCCTAAGGATGCTGTGCTCAGGGTTAGGGGCGAAAGCTGACATTTGGGTGAGCTGGAAGAGCCCAAAGCTCTTTGGAATCAAATGGATTTAAACTCTCAGAGTTCTGAGCTCGGTATTACCCAGCACATGGGGCAGGCTGAGGAGTCTGGTGGGCCCTTCCTTTCCATCAGGGCTGGAAGATACCTCTGGATGGATAACTCTGAATCCCACCCAACAGCCTGGGATCCTTCATTTCCTTGGGCTGAGGTTGTTTTTAACCTCCAATTGTTTAAGCTAAATGTAGAGCAGGAATTCCCCCTTGCATCACCACCAAAATTAGAGGCAAGTGATCCACGACCCTTCACAAATCCTTTGTGTCACACATGCTGCAGAAATATGGAGAAATCAGTGATTTCATAGGATGAGTTTTCCCCTGGAAGTCCTGCTCATTTTCTAACATCTCAATCCATCTGTGCCATCCTTTTAAAAATCCAGCCATCCAACAGATGCAGCCAGGGCAATGCTATCACAAGCACTAAATAAAAGCCCAATAATATTAGAGCAGTGCCTTTCACAGGCAGCAAGACGTGATTAAGATAAGAAAGGTGAAGAATGCCCAGAGATTCAGGGAAGCAGCAGCACAGGGATGTTGCTGGAGCAGCTCCAGCAGCACCACACAGCCCAGCTATCTCCCATGTCATCACCCATCAGATTGCTGGAGCACATCACAGCCTGTCACACACTCCCAGCACAGCCCCCACGTCTCTCCAGCAGCACATTTGTCATCCTGGGAGCTCTTCACTCATCTCTGCTCCATCTTATGCTTGTGCATGATGCTCACACGTGCCACAGCAACCTCCAGACGCTTAAGTCCTCAAAGCAACGGATTTTCCTTCCCACTGAGGCAGCACAAATGAGTTTGTTACGTTGACTGGAGCTCAGTGCAAACAGCAAAGAGCCTGGCTGCATATAAAACACAGAGCCAGAGCCAGCTGGGGCTGAGGGGCTCTTTTTACTGACCATCTCTGCAGGTTTCCAGTCTGATAAAGAAAGACATTAAAAAGGTTTCCCACCCTCGGGCCAAATGAGAGCTCTGGTTTAGGCATATTACACACTATTTACATATGGAGTGAGAATTTCCAGCCAAGAACCTGCAGCCAGGTGTTTAAGGGTATTTAGACTCCAGTTTCCACCAATTTCACTATAAGATAAATCATATTTTACTTAAATCACAAGTACTCTAGAGTTCAATAAGTGTTTGGACAACACTCTCAGGCACAGCATGGGATTCCTGGGGTGTCTGTGCAGGGCCAGGAGTTGGACTTAGATGATCCTTGTGGGTCCCTCCCAGCTCAGGAGATTCTCTGATTCTATAACTGAAAAGAGATCTATGAGGATCTCTTGCCTGGGGTCACAGGAGACAACTGGAAAGAGCAGAACACTAATTTGTCTCACAGCAAACTTAACTGGTGACAGTCTTTCCTCCTGGTACATCTGGGACCTTGAGGTCCCAAAAGGAGATGTTTCAGACTCCATCTGTGTCCCACTGCACCTGATCCCAGCTGAACCCGACCCCCACAGCTCTGGATGCCTTTCCCATCCTGGTTTGGATTGGGAGGGACTTCAAAGCCCATCCCATTCACCCCCTGCCATGGCAGGGACCCCTTCCACTATCCCAGGGTGCTCCAAGCCCTGCATTAAACACCAAAATATATTTCATATGAGCTGTACCCATCCTGCCCAGCCTGTTTTGGTTGTTGCCTGGCTGGGCAGTTTTCCTGTACCAAGTCACAAAATCCCAGGCTGGGCCAGGCTGGCAGGGAGCACAGAGGGTCACTGGTGCCACCTCCCTGCTCAGGCAGGGCCATCCCAGAGCACAGGGCACAGGATTGTGTCCATGTGGCTCTGGAATATCCCCGCTGAGGGACACTCCAGCCCCTCCCTGGGCAGCCTGTTCAGGGCTGGGCACTGCCCAGGGCAGAAGTTGTGCCTCCTGTGCAGGGGCACTTGCTGGGCTCAGTCCCTGCCCGTTCCTCTGGTGCCACTGCTGGGCCCCGCAGCAGAGCCTGGGCCCTGCTCTGCCCCTCCCTGCACACAGGGACACCCAGGGCTGAGGGTCCCTCCCAGCTGGGGCTCCTCTCCACGCTCAACAGCCCCAGCTCCCTCAGCCTTTCCTCATTAGAGAGATGCCTTCATTACTGAACTTCATTACTGAACACTGAAGATGTGCTTAAATATGTCTGAGTCTTAAACCACTTCTGTGGGCCAGTGAAACCAACACTGGGACACCTGTACAGGCAAGAAAGGAAACCCAATGCCTGCCTAAAAGAGAGGCCCCTGGACTGGTACCTGCTGCCAGTTGTACCTGGAACAGACACCCCCACGTTTCCTTTCAGTAAGGGCTGGCAGTTTTTCCAGGGGAGAACATGATCCATTCCAGCCCTGCTTCCTGCTCACACCAAATGTACCTGCACACAGAACATTGCCTGGCATTGGGGGAAACTTCCTATGCTCAGCATCCTCACAAATCAAGGCCAGGATCTGAGTGCTGGCAGGGAAATACCTGCAGCTCTGTGATCCATGGTGTCAGGCTGGAAATAGCTCATCCACTCCATTCATGTGCTGAAGAGATGGATGCTGGAGGGGTTTAACTGTGCCCTTGGTATCCCAGCCTGTAATGAGTTTTTGAAGTCTGAGGGAAGGCACAGCAATCACACTCTTGGAAACCTGGATCCTGACAAGCCTTGTCCCAGGAGCCAGGGACTGTCAGGGTTAAAACCTGCACTTTGAAGAAGGCAGCTGAATAATTCAGGAATTGGGGAGCAAAGCAATGGGCAGGAGGGCTGGGATGTGCTTACCCCAAATGACAAAATGCTCACTTGTGTGGAAGGGCTTCACTGAATCTGCACTTTCTCCTGCTCTCGTCAAAGGGTAGGAAAGGGAAAAGCAGGGGAAAATAGAAAATGAGAGGAGAAGGGAAAAGCAGGGGGGAGAAGGGAGATGGGGAAAAAGGGAGAGGTGAGGAGCTAGAACCCAGGAGCAGTGGTAAATTCTTTGAGGTTTGCAGTCAAAAAGAGGCCAAGATTTTTGTGAGCTTCTGGGCCAAGGCACACTGGGTTCTGTCATGACCCAAAGTGTCACCACTGATTCTCTCTCTCTGCTTTTCCTCTCTAACTTAACTAAAACTACCTTTGCGCACACCCCCGACTCCAGCCCTGCCAGTTGTGGTGGATCCCACAAGTCCCAGATTTCTGTGCTGACACTGAAGTCAGTGTCCAGAGATCCTCTGCAGGACCAGAACCAGAAGCACTGGTCCAGAAGCTGCTTTTGGCTACTTATTTTTGTTTCATTTCAAAAACATGAGTATTCCCATGGCATTCAACACAGCATCTGCCCCTGGACTTCAACTGCAAACAAAGAATCAAAGTCTCTAAAAGCCACCTGTGTGTTCAAGGCGATACAGATACCTTGTACAAAAGGCATGAAGCACTTGTTTAACCTCAAACACATCCCTAGGAGCAGGATTAACACCAAAGAAAGAAACAAGAAAAGACCTCCAACTGTAATGGGGTCAAATGGAACAGCCAAGTGCTGCTTTAATGGGAAGGGCAGCAAATGAAAAAAATGTGGCCTTTAACAAGGTACCATGGGTAAGACAGAAGGACAAAATAAAGGCACCAGCATCGCTGACTGCTGCTGGAAAATTGCCTTTCTGCTTCAGTGCTGTGTACAAACCACAGTATCTGTCCCAGGGCCGCAGATGTAATTTAGTACAAAAGCAGACATGAATATGCTTAAATAATTCAGGGCAAAAATCTAAAGAATATGTGCTGCCTTGGGTACTTCCTGACATTCATCTTCAAGACACAAAAGAGGCCAAACAACTCGTGACTGGTGTAGTTGGCCTCATCAGCTCCGTGTCTGCCCTGGCACAGATGAACGTCACAGCAGATGCAGCGCGCCGTGCGTTGTCCCGGGGGAGGCTGTCACATCCCTGCTCAAATCCACAGCTGCCAGCTCAACATAGGAACCTGCTCTGGGGCAAGCCTGACACACCAGCTTCTGCCTCGGAGCAGCTCTATTAAACATCCTTCTGAGGTAGGAAAGAGTAATAGGAGAGAAAGCTCTGATACTATTTTTATTACTAATTGTAATTCCTACAACCTTTAGATGGGAGGGAGAGAAGGGCAGAGAAGAACTGTCTGAAATTCAGCAAAGTTCAAATGTAGGTTGTGCACCTGGGGAGGAATAACCCAGGCACTGGCACAGGTTGTGGGGGGCAGCTGGAGCAGCTCTGAGGAGAAGCAGCTGGGAGTTCATGGTGGACTGTGAGCTGTCCCTGAGTGTCCTGGGGACAAGAGGCCAAGGGCTTCCTGGGGTGCATCAGGAAGAGCATTCCCAGCAGAGCAGGGAGGGATCCTGCCCCTGTGCCCAGCCCTGGGGGCACCTCTGGAGTGCTGTGTCCAGCTCTGGATCCTCAGCACAGCAGGGACAGGGAGCTCCTGGAGCGGGGCCCGCACAGGCTGTGAGGATGAGGAGGGCCTGGAGCATCTGGGTGCCCAGGAAAGGCTGAGGGAGCTGGGGCTGTTGAGCGTGGAGAGGAGCCCCAGCTGGGAGGGACCCTCAGCCCTGGGTGTCCCTGTGTGCAGGGAGGGGCAGAGCAGGGCCCAGGCTCTGCTGCGGGGCCCAGCAGTGGCACCAGAGGAACGGGCAGGGACTGAGCCCAGCAAGTGCCCCTGCACAGGAGGCACAACTTCTGCCCTGGGCAGTGCCCAGCCCTGAACAGGCTGCCCAGGGAGGGGCTGGAGTGTCCCTCAGCGGGGATATTCCAGAGCCACATGGACACAATCCTGTGCCCTGTGCTCTGGGATGGCCCTGCCTGAGCAGGGAGGTGGCACCAGTGACCCTCTGTGCTCCCTGCCAGCCTGGCCCAGCCTGGATTCCATGACTTCCATGGGGATGCCACTCCCATGGGTACAGTGAAGTGGCCCTGCTTTCTGCAGGAATAGGAAGCCTCAGGCACAGTGGCTGGGAATTTTAGCACTGGATCCCTGAAACTGGGCTCTTTGAGCTACGGTGTGAGAGCAGAGATTTACAAAGACGCCTGCGAATGTTAAACGCTTTGATTTTTCCAAAGGTTGCTAGAATTGTAATTCTGCAGGAACTTGGGCATCTTTTTATCTCAATACACTGCCAAGCAGCTCTACTGATGAATTTCATTTAAGCTAATGCAACTAAGCCTAACTTCTGTAAAACAGTAAGTCTGACTGATTTCTCATAAAATCTGGCCTTCAGTCCACACAGATTCTTTGGAAAACATAGCCTTTGATTCCTCTTGATGTCATCTGATGTTCTGCCCTTGAAAATCTCTTCCTTACATTGTCCAAACCAAGCACTTCCAAATCCTACTTTCTGTCTATCTGAAAGACTGACACTGTTCTTCCTCCAGCATGAATTATGTTATTCCTTATCAGCTGTACTTGCAAGATCTGTGTTTTGTTAAATAGGAATATTAGCGAAGATTAAAAGGTGTGTTATGAAAAACTACCAATGTGCAGATGCGAGACAGGATAAGGAAAGTGATTTTTCCCTTGCAGTGACTTTAATATAAATATTTTGTTTATGTTAATGTAATTATGTTAATGTAAACAGTGGAACATCAGCATCAACAAGAGCACAACAAATTAGGAGGGGTGCCACAGCCCCTGTGGGGCACCAGGAGCTTTATGTGGCCCAAGTTGTTGAGCATGAATTGACTCCCAGGCACAGGGGGTCCCAAATGCTGGGTGTGCAGCACAGTCCATGTGTGGCCATAAACAATCCCTTGTCCAGCGTTCCTGAACATCAGGCAGCCCAAGGAGAATTTAAATTATGAGCCAAACAATTGAACCCAGCTCCAGCCCCATCTGGAAGAGCACAAGCCATGCTCTGTGCACGACTGCTCCCCAGGCTTTAAAAACTGTTAATGCACTACTTGGAACTGTCCAAGGCCAGGCTGGATGGGGCTTGGAGCCATCTGGGGTAGTGGAAGGTGTCCCTGCCCATGGCAGGGGCCTGGAACAAGCTGAGCTTTAAGGTCCCTTCTAACAACAAGCAGTCTGAGGTTGGATGATTCTGTGAAATTCAGCTCCAGAGAGGAGCTCACACCCCCACCACAGCACTGTCCTTACCCAGGGCCACCTCTCAGGCACTTCCCCCTGGCTGAAGGCATCTGCAGGCACAGAGGGTCACCAGAGGAAAGCTGAAAGGACTCACAGGGCACAGAGGGGCCAGAGCAGAGATGCCCATGGCTGGAGCATTGAAAAGAGCACTGGTGTGGCCAGCAGGAACCAAAGTGTTGAGATCTAACACCAAAACAATTGTTCCACTCATCAGCTTCTGTGGTGGAGAGACCCTCCCCTCCTGGCCAGGATAAGGATGTGAGGCCATCCCTCAGAGAGGACACAGGGAGCTGAGCTCTGGGAGGTCAGCATGCAGGTTAGTGTGAGCAGGAGGAGCCTTTGGGCAGCCCCTGGCCAGTCTGTCCCAGCTCACACCAGCACTGACAGTGGGATGTGGAGCTGCCTGGCCCTGCCTGCCCCTCCTCTCCCTCCCAGCCAGGGAGGAAGGCAGTTCAGATGCTGTGCTCCAGGAACACGGCTGATCAGCACGTTTCCCTCCTGAAAACAGAGACAAAACCAATTCCTAATAGCCCCAAATGCCCTGGGCATATAATATAGAGTCAGCCAAGGTTCAGCTAGTGGCAGAGGGTGATATAAATCAGGATTGAGCCTCTCCCATGGGACTGCTGGCTCATCTCACCACCACACCTGCCTGGAACACCCTGCTGAACCACCCTCATTAACCATCCCCTTTGTGCAGCACTGCATTCATCCATGAGCTGTTAAATGGAAAGGAAATGCATTGATCTCCAGGATTTACAATTACAGCCCAGCACAAGGCTGGGTTTATTAGGTGAACCAAGCCTGCACACGCACAAAAAACGACTGTCTGTGAACTACACTTATGAAAGACATCCATTTCCTTGGGAGGCCTGGGCAGTTACAGACCACACAACACGCCTGTGCATTAGTTAAAGAGCCTGCAAGCCTCCAGCACCGTCAGTTTGCCCTGATGGAGATGTTCCTACCCAGTGTCACCAAATGAGGTTTACTGAATCATTCTGCAGAACTCAGCAGAGCCACGTCCCCTCCTCAGTTCAAACCCACACAGAAAGGCTCCCAGCCCCAGCCAGCTCTGCCGGCTCCCAGACATGGTGGTTTCAACCACAGCATTATTGCATTTCTCTGTGAACACTGCTGGATTACCACAGTTAAGTTCTGTGGTTGGATTTTTAAAGCAGATCATTAATTTTTCTATAAAACACGCATCTCAAACCTTTAGACTGTGACAGAAAAATCTCAGCCAAAGACCAAGCTTAATCATTTTCATAAACTTAAGCATGTAAGAGCTGGGTCCTGCACTGCGGTCACAACAACCCCACAGAACACTCCAGGTTGGGGCAGAGGGGCTGGAAAATGCCCAGTGGGAAAAGACCTGGGAGTGCTGGTGACAGAGGCTGAACATAAGGCCAGGTGTGCCCAAGTGACCAAAAAGGCCAATAGTCCCTGGGCTGTGCCAGCCCAAGTGGGGCCTCAGGACCAGGGCACTGACCATCCCCCTGTGCTGGCACTGCTGAAACGCTTTGAGTGCTGTGCTCAGTTTTGGGATCCTCATGACAAAAAAACACATTGAGGGGCTGGAGCCTGTCCAGGGAAGAGAAGGAGTTGGGAAGGGTCTGGAGCCCCAGGAGCAGCTGAGGGAGCTGGGAAGGGGCTGAGCCTGGAGAAAAGGAGGCTCAGGGGGGCCCTTGTGGCTCTGCACAACTCCCTGACAGGAGGGGACAGCCGGGGGGGTCGGGCTCTGCTCCAGGGAACAGGGACAGGAGGAGAGGGAACGGCCTCAGGGTGGGCAGGGGAGGCTCAGGGTGGACATTGGGAGGAATTTCTCCATGGAAAGGGTGGTCAGGCCTTGGCAGGGGCTCTCCAGGGAGGTTTGGAGTGCCCATCCCTGGAGGTGCCCAAGGAAGGGCAGGACATGGCACTCAGTGCTCCGGGCTGGGGACAAGGTGAGGATGGGACACAGGTTTAACTTAAAGATGCTCTTCTGTCTTGGTTTGAAAGACAGGTGTTTGCTAGGGAAGACAGGATCTTTTTTTGGATTGGAGAATGTAAAAACTTTCTTCCTGAATTATTATAATTTTGAAATTAAGGGGCTCTCAGGTAAAGATATGAGGATAGGAATAACAGTTCTTTACTAGTATGTGTAACAAGGCAAACAAACAGCAATGGAATTAATAACAATGAGCCCCAGGGAGCTGCGGCAGCCCAGAGGGACGGGAGGGAGGAGAGGCTTTGCCTCACCCAGCCCCGGGGTCGGTCCCGGTGCCCGAAGGACNTGGGGGATCGGGGCAGGGATGGGGGATCGGGGCAGGGATGGGGGATCGGGGCAGGGATGGGATCAGGGTTCCCTGAACACGAGCACATGGGGACAGGGCCCTCTTTTAGTGAGGAAGGGGTTAATGAGGTCCGGGTCTGTGGCTGCTCTCACAGCACAGGCTCACCCCATTAGAAGCAGCAGCAGCTCTGGGCTGGGTTATGGTGAATTCCTTTCCCCAAGCAGCAGCAGCCTCTGAGTATCCCCTGGAGCTGCAGAGAGAGCCCCAGCAGTTGCCCCTGCCCTCCTTTTACCTGGGCCCAGCCAAACCTTTGTTTTCTCAAGTACCTATAAGTACGAGCAGTCAGCATTTTCCAGTAACTCATGAGAAAATTTCTATAGGTAAGAAGGAATAAAAGAAAAGAAACCTAACCCAAACATCCTTCTAGAGGCAGTAGCTGATATGCTGGTGAAATCTCTGCAGGGGCAACTGATTAAGGTTTAAAGTGGGTTTCACTCAAGAGGAGCAAAACAGGCATTCAAGCACAGAAAAAGCAGCTGGAGGAGAAGCAAGTTTTTAACATGCAAAGGCAGAGAAATCATCACTGAACCACAGAATGGGTTAGAAAGGACCTTAAAGATCATCTCATTCCACACCCTGCCATGGGCAGGGACACCTTCCACTAAAATGACAAGGCTGAAATGGCAGCACAAAAATCTGAAGAGCAGCACTTGCCCCACAGAGAGCAAACCCCCTCCAGATGAACTTGCATGGACAGACACGCTCCCAGTGTTTTTAAGACATAAGAGCCACTCTTGAAGCTCTGAAGCAGTCCCTGGTTGAAGGTGAGATGCCAGGAAGATCCAAGTTAAACAGTTTTCAGAGCCAGCAGGAAGCCCCCAGACGAATTCTGGTACAGCAATTTTCTCATCAGAAAGATCCTCTAGAACTGTGATTCAAAATGTAAAAGAACCCCCCCCAAGGACTCCAGGTACCCCTGCTGCCTTGTCTCACATGACCAGCCATGTTCTGCAGTCACTGACACAGCTCTTCCAAATGACCAAACATGCTGAAATCACAGCAAAGCCAAAAGGCCACATCAATGCTGCAAAAAAAATCACTTTTTCTCCATGTGTCACCACTCCCTTAATCAGATTTATTTGTCCCTGGCAGAGACTTATTGAGGGTGACACTTGAGGAGCTGATGGCACAGAACAAAATCTTATTTCCCCACACCTCACAAGAAACCAGGGCCAAAAGCAGAGGTCAGGATGTCTGCAGGACTGCAGGAGGTCAGCCATGCTCATCCATATCTAAAGTTCTGATGCAGCAAAGTGCTGTTTTGAGGGCTTCTGATACAGAGTGAGGTACTCTAAGGGTTAATGTCACCAGTCTGTGACACAAGAATTCTGACCAGGGGAAAAGGCTCATCTCAAATACCATGGGGGAAGAAGGGCCCACTGAGAGCAGCAAGGAGAGGCACAGTTAGTGCTGGACTGGTAACTCATCCAGCCTGGGTTAAATTGATGATGTATTCTGTGAGTTCCAGGCACTCTCCCAGCAACACTGATGCAGCTCCTTGGTATGAATCCAAGGGAGTTATCTCTCAGTCATTCTGCCTCCTTGTTAAAGGTAGGAAGAAAAATGACCTTTATTATCAATTCCAAATTGTTCTCCAACTGAATTACCTGCAAGGAGGTGAGGTTATTTTAGGAAATACAAGGAGTCCTGTATTTTTAGCTCTGTGAACCTGCCCTGTAAGAATCTGAAGACTGTTGCTGATGTTTTCCAGTGTGAGGAGTTCGTGCCTTTTGGCTGATCCATCCACCCAAGGCTCTCCTGTGGGGATAAGGGAGGGTGGGGGGCCCGAGGAAGGACAGAAAGTCAGTGAGCAGACTGAACCTCAGCCTTGGGCTTTATCCACATGTGGCAATGAAATCAGGAAGCTGCACAACTTCCCAAGTCTCACTTGAGCACTGATTGCATGTAACACTTGCCAGCTTCAGGGTGTCCAGCTTGGCTGGCTGGGGAAGGAGCAAGGCAGGCTGTCTACAGAAGGAAGTTTTATACAAGGGCTTTAATGTGGGACTCTGAAGGAACAAAAACTTCCTCCCAAGCTGAGGAGCATCCCTTCTTGGCTACAAACTTCCAGGGAAACAGGCTCCTCATGTGCACACAGTGCTCTCCACACTGGGCATGCACATCTCTGCCTGTAATGATCACTCAAGACTTGTGAGTGCACCAGGAAAAACATTAAACCAAACCTGGTGGAAGGTGTTTTACAAGAAGAGTCATGTTGGACACTTCAGGGACTTTTTGGCTGCCTCTGAGCTGAAGGTTTTAGAGCCCCGGCTGTGCCTGCACACATGGAGCAGAGATTTCTCATTTCATACATCATTTACTCCTGCAGTGATTCCACAAAGTCACAACACGTCCCTAATACACAGAAGGGGAGAAATCCATTCTTCCCGTGCTAATGGCTCAGGCTGGAGATCCTGAGCAGAGATTTCTCAGCACAGCAATGCCTCTCACTCCAGGATAATCACATGTCCTTAATAGAGAAATACAAGGCAATGCAGGAAAGCACCAACCCCTCACAGTCAGAGGATCCTGCTTTCAACAGGAGCTTTCCCTCAGCCCTGAACAAGTTATTCAGTGCACAGCTTCAGCCCTAAGTGGAGCCTGATTCTCACTGGAATCTATCAGAGAAGGAAAGATGCCTGGGGAGGGTAACATGAAGCATCCAGACCCCTTTCCATAACCGGGGGTACCAGCAGCAGTTAAACCAATCGAAAGAGTTATGACACATTTGGAAGCTCAGGTTTGGTTTAAGAGTCCCCCAGTCGGACTGAACTGTTTTTGACTGCTCTGCCATCCCATTGCTCCCCTCCCTGCTCCCTGCCAGCCCTGCAGGCAGAGTGGAGCTCTGCAGGATGGAAACCCTGGCCCTTGGCTGAAGTTTCAGCCATACTGAGCTAAAGCACAACTCCAACAGGGACTGTAATAACAGGGATTAAAAAATATATATATAAATTTTTAAAAATAGAAAGTGACAGCAAGAGTACTAGGAAGGAAATGGGGGATGACATGAGGAGTGAAGAGGTCAAGGGGAACACTGCAGTTTAAAGCTGCAGGGTGTGACCAGGAGAGCTGCCAGGCTAGCTGAGCCCTGTGCTGGGAATCCGCTGGAGCTGGAGCTCCTGGGGAACAGCAGAGACAAGGGGCAAGCTCAGCTCGATGCCTCACCCACCCAACAGTGGGTGCAGTGAGCCCCAGGGCTGTAGCAGGTGTAAAACCTCACCAGGTAAAGCCCCCAGGGGAAATTCAACACAAAAATGGGTCCAGGACAGCCATCATGAATAAAACCAGGGGTTGCAGGGAATTTTACACCCAGAAGGCAGCACAGCCAAAGGAATGAGCTGGTTACTCTGCTGTAAGTCTCACTAGAGATGCCCTGGTGAGAGCTGGCAGGAATTAGCAAAGCAAAATAGTTCAATGCAGTGGTAAATGAAGTTCACTGACTTGTAATAGAAATTCGTGTCCATCTTCAGAAAAAAGCCAGAATTTTCTTTGGAAGATGTGGGGGGAAAGAAAACAAACTTTAATCAGATGCCTAATGTTCCATCCCAAATCCATTTGGAAAAGTCTGGCAAAGGAAGTACACTGTAAAATGTTACCAAAGGGAAGGGACCGGCAGCAGGACAGAGCATGTTAAAGTGAAAAATTAAATTAAAGTCTCAAGGGAGAACTTATTAAAAACCTAATAGTGTGAGATTTTTCATGCCTCTGTTTGGTCTCCAAAACACTGATTTATTAGAGATCAGCAAAGATGGGAAAGGACATATGAAAGAATATACTGACTAAATACATGTATCTTCTATAATTTATACAAAATCTCTCTGCCTCGTGTCCTGAGAGTCTGGGATCCTTCTATGCTGCTTCAGCAAACAAACAAGACCCCAATTAACTCCACCAGACACAAAGCACAACCCAACTCCTGCTCCTTGGCTCACACACACGCTGGATAAACACAGACACAGAGCAGCAATCTGCCTCTGCAGGCTCCTCTGACCCTCAGAAATGAGGAGAAATGTTTGATGCCCAGCAACAGGTGAATTATCCCAAGGCTATGAGGGGCCCTCGGGAATCTCTGACTTCCTGCCCTGGACCTGCCTCCATGAGCCAAGTGCTTGGTCTGGAATCTCCCTGGTGGCTGTGGGGGACAGCACCAGCCCTGCCTGGGTGCTCCTTCTGTGTGACCTGAACATTCCCCATCCAGTGCTCCAGGCTGGGGCAGAGGGGCTGGAAATGGATCTGGTGGGAGGAGCTGAACAGCAGCCCAGGTGTGCCCAGGTGGCCAAAAGGGCCAATGGCCCCTGGGCTGTGCCAGGAGCAGGGCAGGGCCTGTCCCCTGTGCTGGCACTGGTGGCTCACCCTGAATCCTGGGGCCAGTCCTGGGGCCCTCAGGACTGGACAGACCCTGAGGAGCTGGAGCATGTCCAGACTGGGAAGGGTCTGAAGCCCCAGGAGCAGCTGAGGGAGCTGGGAAGGGGCTGAGCCTGGAGAAAAGGAGGCTCAGGGGGGCCCTTGTGGCTCTGCACAACTCCCTGACAGGAGGGGACAGCCGGGGGGGTCGGGCTCTGCTCCAGGGAACAGGGACAGGAGGAGAGGGAACGGCCTCAGGGTGGGCCAGAGGGGGCTCAGGGAAAAATGTCTTCACTGAAGGAGTTGTAAAGCATTGAAAGGGGCTGCCCAAGGAAATGGCAGAGTCTCCTTTTGAGCAGTGCTCAAAAAACCACGTGGATGTGGCACTTGAGGATGCTGTTCATGGTGAACATGGAGGTGCTCTGGGCTGATGGCTGGACTTGATCCTCAGGCTTTTCTCTAACCTGAACAATTCTGTGATTCCGAAGCATTTGAGGGCAATATCTCCCTTGTGTGCTCCAAAAGAGCATCCCTTAGTTAAGCTCCTAGAAACAGCTCCTTGTACTTTGTAATACACAACACCTTTCCACATGTATTTGCTGTCTCCAGCTGGGACTGCAGCTGGATCCAAACTGAGCCTCTGATCCACCTTTATTTGGGCCCTGTGGCATTCCTGGGACTCCATGGAAGGGCAAACACCAGCTGATCCAGCACAAGGAGCTCACACTGTGTGAACCCCTCTGTGACATCACCCTGCAGAGGCTCTGAACCAGCACCTCCAGGCTCTGCCCTTCCAAAGGGCTCCCAACAAACTCATTACAAATTCACAGCTGCAGCTGACCCCCATTAGGAAGTGGTTTATTAAATTAAAACATCAATCTCAAAAAGAGATGTTTGCTTAACAGACGTAAATGATTTGGAGACCTCGTGCTGCAGGGCATGAAATAAAATCAAAGTGTGGCAAAGCCCAGGGAATTAAGCCATAAAGGGAAAGCAGTGGGAGGCATGCACAGACCTCTTGCCAAAGGGAAGCTGCTTATCACAGGCTTGGTACAGAAAGATCCCAGAAATGCCACATGTAGACAACAAAAACCTCAGCAATTACCAAGGCATGCTTGGACAACAGGTACTAATGACATTTGAAAATGTAAAAAGCCTGATTTTATACCCATAAGTGGAGATCTGCTGTCTGACAGCTTTCCCCGTTTTTTTCTGTACACAACTGGGTACATTGTTTACCATTATAAATTACCAGGTTTTTTAAACAAGGAGAATGCATTTTTTTAAACAAGGAGGTTCCAAGATGTTCAAGTGGAAGTCAAATCCTCCCCCTGCTGAGCACCACTGCTGACTCCCTTTACCACTTCTGCACACTGGGCTACATGGCAACAAAACCAGGCAAAAAACAGAAACCTAACAAAAAATCAAACTCCACCCTAAATAATCAACATGCTCCTTATCATCTCACCCCCAAACCCAGAGAAAATTTTGGACACTGCTGCATCCCAGATCCTTCATTCAGTTCCTTTCGGAGGTCTGCATGTTCCAGCTCTCAGTTTTTACACTTCAGGAAGGCTCAGCTGCCTTTGGCCCTCTCCCTGCACAGGAGGCACTGAGTTGGTGTCAGCCCCCATTTCTGGCTCTGGGATCTCCTGGAAACACCAGTCCCACTGTGTCTTTGGAAGGTCACATCAGCAAGGTCCCATCCAGCAGCACCAAGTGCAGTTCAGACCATTTGAAGGGCAGAAACACTACCCAAGTATTTCTTCTCAAAATCCAAACTTGCTCCTTCTCTTGCCCCTAAGAGAGATGTTCTCTCTGACTTCTTTCTTCCAGAGTGAAACCTTTAAAACTGCCCTCCCTTCTTCCAGAGGTCCAGGTGAAACACCCTGCCCAGCAGCCCCAGCCTGCACAACTCAGGGACATCCCAGTGGCTCTGATGCTTTGGAAGTAGCTGCATCCAAACTTTCTTCTCACCAAGATAAGGTGTCTGCATCATTTTTTGTCTCTTTATCTATTCCATGGCTTCAGAAGGTTGTGAAGTCTCATAAATGTGTACCCAAGGAAAGGGCTGAGTGTTCTGGCAGGCAGCAGGGGCTGAAGGCAGCAGTGCTCCCAGCCCAGGGGAGTTGCAGAAGCTTTACAGGAGCTTCACCAGAGCAAGAGGGAGGGAATCCAAAGGTTCGGTGATGCAGAAGCTCCATATGCAACAGCACAAACTGTCATTAGGAAACAGCACAAACTTACTAGAAAAAACATCTAGTTAATTAATTTCCTCAAGAAAAGATGATTTCCAGGGCTTTTCAGGGCCTGGCACTCTCGGAGCTGCACTCCCACAACAGCTGGGCACGAAGCACGCTGGGTTTGCACACAAGGACCCATCTGTTCACCTCCCCCAGCTGCATCCAAGAGCTCCACGGGCTGGCTTTGCACTGCCACCCCCACGGGAATGTCTTTATCCTGTGGCAAGACGAGCATGTCTCAAAAAGGACACTGGCAGCATCACTGCTCAACTGTTTGTGCATTTTCCCTCCCTGTGGCTGGAGCCCTGCCAGCTCCCCAGCCCTGAGGACAGGAACTCTGGGCATTCAGCAGCAGCTTCATTCTTCCAGTGCCATCCACATGGAGCAACTGATAACAGTAATGCTCTAGGTTTCAAAGCCCAGGCTTAATCCTTGTATTTTATAATCTCACCACAGAGTAGAACAAAAAAACTGAGAGCAAAGGACCTGCTGACCCCCAGCAAGGGTTCAGATGTGGGGATTTTTCATCCAGATGTGTATCACGCCCTAGGAGAGACCTCACCAGTGCCTCAGAGTCCAGCTGTGACATGGAAGCAGCTCCAGTGTCCCAGAGAGCCCTGGGTAACTTTGATCCCAGATTTCTGTGCTGGCACTGCTGGCTGAGGGTCACAAACACTTGGAAAGGGCTCCCAGGCACCCAAAGCCATCCTCCACAGCAAACTGCCTTCAGCTCCAGGCAAGAGGCTGCAATCCTAAAATCTAAGCTCTCATTCACCACCTATTTGAAGACAGCTCTATAACAACAAAGGATAAACCAGCTTTCAGTGTTGATTCTCTTTGTAGGTATTCCCCAGTCTGTACCAATCCAAATCCTGTTTCCAGGACAGCCTTTCCCAGAGTTAGTCCTGACATGGCCAGAGTCACTTCTTCCCCCCCTCTTCTCAAAGGGCTTTCTGGTGAGTGGAAAACATCCTGTTTTAGGAACTGGCAAACTTTGGATATTTGGGCAATATCCTGCCTTTCCCAACCTCTCCTTTTCCTCACTGCCAGTGAATCTGAGCAGCTTTTTGGACCCTTCTCTGGGCAGGACAGACATTGCCAGCGTAACAGTATTTTTGCCTGCAGATGTTTTCAGCCAGTGCAAGCTCATTGCATCCCACCAGGACACTCCTGAATACACAGAGCTACAGAGCTCCCCTGCAGGAATTACTGCTTCCCACTCCATCTTCCTGCGGGCTCTGACAGCCCTGGCAGGTTAACACCAGACTGATGAGCAGACAAAAGCTCCACCCTGGGAGCAGCAGGGGTTTTCTCTGCATCCTGCAGCATCAATCCTCTGCAGCTCGGGCTGGGGCTGGCTCATGCAGAGGCTCTGCTGCCCCGAGAGGAGCTCAGGGTGACAACCTGGCCCTGAGCATCACCTGACAGCAGAGGGACTGGGGCCAGCACTGAGGGCACAGAGTCCCCAGTGCTGCATCCCACCCTGAAACTCCAGTCATGGACATCAAACACTCCCCTGCACTTTACACCCCTCCAACAGACCTCCCAGGGCTATGCCTGAACGACTTCATTGGTATTTCTTAATTATATAATTCTCTAAGTGCTCTGCAAAAATTAGATTTTTAATAGGACTTACTTGTTTTACTGTTCAATCAAATGACAAAATGTCTAGGGAAGGCATTGTCTTGTTTGCTCTCCAACAGTTGAGCAGATTAAAGTGAGCTTTTAAAAATATTATATCAAAATAAATCTTTCTGAAAGGAATCATTAAATTCCTCCCGTAGACAGCACATGTTTTAATGCCACAGAAGGAGGCTGTAAAAGGCTTTCCATCTCTGTTTGTGTTGTTTACACTCTCCAGTGTCAGGACACGCAGATCTGAAGTGCATCCTATTGACACACACATTAAATACAACTGCTCCCAAAAATAAATCACAGCTTTGCTGCTGTCTGCCATCAGCAAGAGTCCAGCATGTGGGACTGGAAAAGCTGCAAGGATCACTGAGCAAGAGGAAGAGCTGGGGATGGAGACTGGCACGAGGGCAGACCTTCAAAATTCTGCCCAGAGAGAGCTTCCAAACTTCCACAAGGTGCACGCTCAGAGAAAAGGGGGGAAATCCCTCTGCAACCCCAGTGACCACAGGTAAGACACATCCTTGGAGGTGCAGGGTCACACCAGCTCCTAAGAACTCCACAAATCCTGATGGTGACAACATTATTGGCCTAGAATTCCACAAGTGGCTCAAGTCTGTGTCATTCTGGGCTCGGGTTTCAGAGTTTACTTTGATTTTCTGAGACACTGAGGCTCTACAGAGCCTGTGAAGCAGCAGAAGGACTTGGAACATCTTCCAGCCTTTCCTTCTGGACAGGAAAGAGGATGGGACAAGGAGGACTTGGAAGCACTGGAGCCAGTCAGGTTCATTTCTGTGAGACCACTTTAGGAGCAAGAATTAATTAGCAGTAATTCCTGCATCACTAGCAGGAGTTACAGACACAGGAATGTCTTTGAACATGCAGCAATTACTGGTGCCATTTTGCCAATGTCTGGCCCAAACATCCCCACCTTATTTCTGGCACCTTTCCCACCCAGACCACTGGGTGCAGCTCTGGGCAGCTCCAGTTAAAAACAGAGAGAGAGAAAGAAATGTAGCAACACAAAGCATAACAATAACAAAGATTTTAAAAATCTGTTTTTATAGATGAGGAAGTAAACTGGGACACTCCACCCTGGGAAAAAGGCAGGTGAGCTCGAGGACAGGTGAATTCTGCAATGCTGAATAGAAAAAAAAACCCCACCAAGATACAGTTCCTCACTGCACCTCCCCAGAAGTTCACACATTTTCACAGAAGCCCAGAATAGCTGGGGTTGGAAGGGACCTCTGGAGACCACTCAGAGCAGGTGACACAGGGACACATCCAGGTGGGTTTGGAATGTCTCCAAAGACTCCACAACCTTCCTGAGCAGCTGTTCCAGGGCTCTGCTACCCTCCATGGAAAGAAGTTCTTCATCCTATTGAGGTTTCCTCTCTGCATTGAGTCAATAAACTTATATTTTTATAAATGTTACTTAAAGCAGGTCACAGATTTCCTGTTCCTAGTGAAGGATAGAAGTTTAGAGGAGCTGAGTTTTGACTCAGAGAAACAGAAATGTGATTAAAAAGCAACAGGGGACAGTAATTGCACAGAACAAAGTTGTTACAGGAGCACTAATGCCCCGAGGTGGCTGTGAACAGGCTTTTTTCACCTGCTCGTCAGTGCTTGATTTTTAATTTAGTTCCCAGATCATGCCGAATTCCTGATGGGCTTTGTTAACTCAGCATATGGCTCCAGTGAAACCCAGCTACCCACAGGGCAGGGATTTTCAGGCAAAGACAACCAGAATCACGTTGTTCTTACTAAACATTTGTCCCTCTTCAGGGCAGGCAAAGAAAACTTTTAAGTGCCTTCACTGCCTAAATGAACAAATCTTCATCTCTACACGAACACAATCATCTCAGACCAGATTGTCCCAGCCAGCAGCTCCAACCAACAGCCTGGATACTCAGGACATCACCCTGGAAATGCAGGAGTGTCCATCTAATTAATCTAAAAATAATAAACCATTAATATCCATCCATTCTGGGCCTGTGAAAGCTCAGATCATCACAGTTTCTTGCAATACCTGAGCTGCACCAAGTCTAGATTTAGAAATTCTTTCACAGGTGATGGAGTGGAGCTAAGACACAAGCCCAGGAAGCAGCAGTGGCAGGGCACAGCAGCCCTCAGCACCTGGGTGAGGGGAGCTCACAAACCCACTGGGACAGACACATCAGCTCTCAGGGTACAAAGGATGTGTTTCCATGGCTGCTGTGACCATGGTCACTCTGATCCACATGCACATCAGCCAAGCCAGCCCAGTGGAAGGGGGATCCCAGGGCTGAGGGGCTTTAAGTCCCTTTGGCCCCAAACCCTCGTGTGATGATTCTGTGACACAAGGGCAAGGGCCAGGGACAGCACTGGCCTTGCAGACACTGTTCTGAAGAGTCAGGTCCCCCTAGGGTGGCATCTGACCCTAATCAGACACAGGTTATCACTAAGAGAGCCCATTTTAAAGAGAACAGGCCACAAAGCCCACACCCACCCAGGCAGTGTCCATTCAATGGCACACAGGTGACTCCAGGTGTCACCTGGCTGCCAAACCAGGAGTGTGCAAAACCAGGAGCAAACACACCTCAGCACCACCTGCTGCCCCTGGGGCATCCCTGGATCTGCAGAGCCCTTTGGCAATTCCCGACAGGGGCGTTCCTGTGCTCTGAACATGACACTCAAGACCTCAAAGCGAGGTGCCAGCTCCCCGTCATTGAAGTGAGGCAGCCTGGCAGATTTCCCCCAGTGTGAAGCCAAGATGAACATTCCCAAAGCCCTGTGGGAATGATGACACCTCCCCAGAGCCCCCAGGGCCAGGCTGGTCAGGCACAGGAGATCCCTGCAGGACAAACAAGGATCGCTCAGCTCTGCGTTCTCTGGCGCTGGCAGGTGAGTGTCAGGAGAGGGCTCAGCCAGGGGAGCTGACACAGACTCTTGGAGATGATATAAATAAATAAAGAGCCCATTCCCAGCCCTGCTCACTCCCCCTCTCCCTTTAAGTAGGTCACTATGCCTGCTATGGAAATCAGCTCATCTTCAAAGCAGGTTTGTTCATCTCCTTATCTCCTGAAAGTAAGGAAAGTGCAGAGCATTGTCAGAGCAAAGGGTGGTTTCAGACTAATTTGATTTATTTCTGTCACAAGTATAAATATGAAAATGTCCATACTTGTCAGAAAAACCAACTTGAGCCACAGAAACAAAGGACAGCTGGGAGGTGTCTGCCCTCCAGGTAGTTCTGAATGTGGCCCACAGCTACCAGCCCATGTCCCTGACAGGTAACACAATGCAAATGGAATACAAAGGCTCTTCATGACCTAGCAAGGGGAAGAAAGAAGAAGAAAAAAAATCTCTTGAATTAGACTGGAAAAGCTCAAGGGACTCACATGAGACAAGCCCAGCTTACATCAATTTCAGCCTGAAAATTAGGCCCTACCCTTTTATTATGTCAGCCTAGCACAGAGCATTCCAATTCATACTGGCAATTAATAAAGCTCAGGAGCAAAGCCTGATCCTAACCCCACTAAAATCCCTGCAAAGAGCAGAGCTTACACCTGCAGTGATGGAACCAGAGTTCCTTGGGTTTTCCCAGCCTCCCCACGTGAAGGGATGCAGGCAGGGCCAACTCCTCAGAAAAATGTCCAGGTTTGGCTGCAGGGTTTTAAACCCTGCCAGTGGTTTCAGAGAATCCTGGAATGAGTTGGGTTGGAAGGAACCTTAAAGCTCATCCAGAGCCACCCCTGCCATGGCAGGGACACCTTCCACTGTCCCAGGCTGCTCCAACCCCTATGTCCAACCTGGCCTTGGGCACTGCCAGGGATCCAGGGGCAGCCACAGCTGCTCTGGGCACCCTGTGCCAGCCCTGCCCACCCTCACAGGAACAATTCCTGCCCAATATCCCATCCAGCCCTGCCCTCTGGCAGTGGGAGCCATTCCCTGTGTCCTGTCCCTCCATCCCTTGTCCCCAGCCCCTCTCCAGCTCTCCTGGAGCCCCTTCAGGTCCTGGCAGGGGCTCTGAGCTCTCCCTGGAGCCTTCTCCTCTCCAGGTGAGCACCCTCAGCTCTCCCAGCCTGGCTCACAGAACAGGCAATATTCAAGGAATAAGGAAATTCCTGAGCTGTGCCCATGCACTCACAGAACACATTCCTGCTGCTCCCAATACCAGCCCCAGTCACTGAACAGGTGACAAGGGACACCTGGGGAGCCAAGCTCTGCTCCAAGGCTGGGCACCCCAGGCTGCTCCCACCCAGCTCCTTTTGGGAAGCTCTGGGGGCCTGGCAGGAGCCAGTGTGAGAGTGCAGGGAACACAACCAAGGGCAGGAAAAGGAATCCCAGTGCTCACAGGAGGCAAACACTGGAAAGGTTTTATGTAGTGACATCTAAAAAACAAGTCAAAGAAAATGAACCACAAAAATTTCATTATTACTTGAATGCCCCTATCAGCAATTTTATTTTAAAAAATAAACTAAAAGTCAGCATTTTAAAACTCAAGTAAAAAGAAGTTCCTTAGACTGGAAAAGCTTTTGCCTTATGCACCTCTGAAGATAATCGCCTGTACAAGCTCCTGACACAGCACATGAGCAAACTTCTCCTGACTCCCAGTTGTGCAGCTTCAGCCTGTTCTTTTGCTCCATTGATCCAGACAGAAGATTCCTGGATCAGCTTTTTTTCCTCCTCCCCAACTTCTTGAGTTCCAGCTCTTAAGGCTTTAAGCCAAGGCTCAGTGTGGAGGTGTCAGAAATGCCAAGGAAGGAGCAGGCAAGAAAGGTAAAATTTCTCTTCCTTCCTGTTTTAATACTTTTGGCAAGGGAGGTGCTTCATGTCAGATTCTGCCTCCAAGAGCAGCAGCATTTTGCCCTCTAGACTGCAGAGAGGGAGCCTGGAGCTAAAAGCAGCAGGAAATGAGCTCAGTTTAAGGCACCCACAGCAGGTGCATGCAGGATCACACCCCATGCTCAGCACGAGGTCCTGCAGCACATCCCAGCCCTGGCAGCATGGCCCCTTCTGCCAAGTCAAGGAATTATTTCACAGGATATCAAGAGCAGAGAGTATATTCCAAGTTTTCACTCACACTCAAGCTTCCTTAAGAGTTTAAGGTTTTAGTTCAAGACTTGAGTCCACCCAACCCCAAAGCTCATGAGTTGTGTTACTGCCTGCACACACCTGCCAAAAACTAAATAAAAAAAAAACATAATTGCAATAGGCCTGGAGGCCTCTGAATTTGGAAAAAGCATGATTAATATTAATATGTATGATTTCATAGTAGGCTGAAATACAGAAAATAGACAGCATTGTGCCTTAAGCCCCAGAATCAACTGGGATTTTGGCAGCACATGCTGGAGAAGACAGTAGCAGCTGTCACATCACAGCTGGAGTTGCCTCTGGCGAAGGTGATTGAGAAATGGGATTAAGAAAAAAACCAACACAAGTAAAATACAAGGTAAAATAACAAGCAAATAACAAGCTGAGCTAACAGGCTTGCCTTGCTCGCAGAGCACCCCAATAGTTCTGAGTAGCTTATTTCCTTTTTCCTTCGAGTACAGCCCCAGCCTAACTCACACTTTATGAGTGGGGTTTTCTTACCACTTCTATGTCATTATGAGCTCTGCTGTGCAGGGAGGTCACTCACACAATAAGGCTGTGGTGTGGTGACCCTGGCTGGGCACCCTGTGCCCTCTGTCACTGCCCTGCT
>VXBI01006790.1:79231-91901 GCA_013397375.1 Toxostoma redivivum
GGGGAAGCTTCCAGCAGCTCCCCACACAAGCCAGCCCTGCAGCCCCCTGCTACCCAAACCTTGCCCTGCAAACCCCATACAAAGGTCAGTGTCCTCACAACATCTCTGGGGCCATAAATGAGGCCACCTGTCCCATCCCACTGTTCCTTGGAGCAGCAGAATGGGCCATGAACAAACCACTGATCTTTTCATTCCCAGTCTCCTTGTGAAGCTGCTGCCCAGGCTGTGACCTCTCAAACAGACACATTTCCTCTATTATAAAACTGCCAGAAAATTCCAAGGGTCTAAAAAACCAAACAAACAGAGCAGTACATCCCAAATCACAAAGGCCCCACAGCAGCCACCCCTGGGCACACCCTCGCTGACTCACAGGAGTTTACACCACAAAACACTGATCACAGAAAGCTTCTGTATTCTTCAGCTCCTCTGCCTCATCTATTTCTGCTTCCACTGAAGGCCTGGATATCAAAAACCTCCTAATAAAGAACAGTCTGAGGTGAGCTCTTCCTGCCAGCCTCCAAAAATCCCCAATAATACGCAATACTTCTTAAAAAAAGTCACCAGCAGTTAGCCTGAAACTGAAACAGCTGCAGCATTTAAAACATCTACTGCAAATGCAAACTACTTCAGAACATCATAATTAGTAAATGGCAAATATTAGGAGTTATGGGAAAAGGGATCATTAAACCAGACTTTAATAGCCCAGCATCTCTTCCATTCCACGTGAAAGCCCAGTCAGCACACACTCACAGCATTAAACCTACATTAAGAAACAAACTGCTTCATTTCTGGAGTTGTAAAAACAAAGGTTAAATATCTGCTTCAGCACAAACCCTGTAATTTTTCCACAGCAACTGTATTGTTTTGCTTTGTACAGCTAATAATACCTGCCCTGCTTTGCACCCACTCATCTCCTGAGCGAGGCTCACCCTGGAATCACCAAACCAGAACAAACTTCCAAGGACTACATTTGCCATTAAGGCTTCTGGAAGTACCTCTCCTTTTAGTTATACTTCATTTATATCAAGCAGTGAGTTGAAAAGACTTCTTTTGCAGAGAGCCCTTTTTCCACACCTTGTAACAAAAGAAGCACCTGCACAACATTCAAATATTCCTGAAGCAAACCAGAGATGCCTCCAGGACTGCTGCTCCTTGCCTGGACACCCTGTCCCATGCCATGCCCCATCCCTCTCTCTCAATTCCAAAGGTCCCCACCCATCTCAGCCTCCTCATCTCCCCCCTTCTCTGCTCCCATGATTTTTCAGCCCCATGTTTTTGAGCTGCTGGTTCAACCACTCCACTCATTTTCCCTTTATAGCCCCTTTTGTCCCTCCATGGGGACAGTGGCACCTGTTCTTGGTACATGGAACAGGGAATGGTCCCAGCTCCGAGGCTGCCAGAGCTCCAGGAGCCTTTGGACACTGCTCCAGGGATGCCCAGGGAGGGATTATTGGGATGTCTGTGCAGGGCCAGGGGTTGGACTGGATGGTCCTTGAGGATCCCTTCCAGCTCAGGACATTCTGTGATTCTTCTCACACATCCTTCCCAGAAACATTTGGACCAGTTTGATGGCATTAAAGATAAATGTGATCTTGACAGTATCTGACCATCTCAGTCTAACTGGAAAAAGTATAAAACAAATTAAAGCAGTTTCTCATGCTGGAAAAGTCTGGGCAGCCTCAGAATAAAATGATACCAGAGATGTCTCCACCCAGGTCTGTAGCTTTGGACTGAATCTGGATATCCAAATCAAATTTCTTTGGAATTTCTGGAATTGGAGCTGGGTGTTTCTGGATATGCAAAGCTGGACATTCAAGGGAATTCCAGGATTTTTCAAACAGCTGCACAAAGAGCATAAATTATGCTGAAGGTCTCCAATGGGGATGTGATGTCTAAGTTTTACTCCTTCCCGTTCTCTGTCCCCACTGCAGCCTGGAAAGCAGCTCTAATTTGCAAGGTCTGGAGCTGTTCTCAGATCAAACAGACAGCATCAGTAGGAAGGAAAATTCATGGAAGGAACACAGCATTAATTAGTACTTGGAAGTTGAGCAACTTACTAGGAAAAGACTGATAAAGTGTAAAATGCCATTTTACTGCCTAGCCCCTTTCATGCCTGTCAGAGCAGAGATTAAACTCCCCCAAAAGTCAGTATTGATTCAGTGCTTGATCCAAAGGCAACTCCAGTCAATATGACCTGACCCCACAACACCTCCCATGTCAGACACTGCAAAAGGCAGGAACTACCTGCAGACACTCCTGACAGGAGGTTTCAGGGGTGCCTGCACCTCCATAAATCACCTGCATGATGCACCTCACTCGCTGTCCCCTCCTAACACAGCACTGAGCAAACAGCCCCACATGTGAACCATTCCCCTCCATGCCAGGGAGAGCAGCTCCCTCACCCCACAGCATGAATCAATCATTTCTTTCTCCAGAGACTGAAGGTCTGCTCCTGAGCCCCACCTGAGGGGCCTGAAAAGCAGACTAGCAGGGTTCACCCTGCCACTTCATCCTAAGAGCCCCTGTCCCAGCAGCAGCTCCTGCTCCCTCAAACTGAAACTTCTGCTTCCCCCAGCTTCCCACAACCAGGGTCCCTCTGTGTGTCCCTTTAATAACTGCTTTATTAATTGCTGGGATGTGCTGTGCAGGGCCATGGGTTGGGCTGGATGATCCTTGTGGCCCCCTTCCAGCTCAGGATATTCTATGATTCTATTATTTCATTTTCTAACATATCTTCCCTTCACCGTAATCATCATGCAATTAATACAGATTTAAACCAAGAGGAGTTTGAAATCCAAAAGTGACAGGGAATTAATACAACTTTAGGTTTAATTCTCCCTCCCCCCAATCTTCTGCCCCATTCTGCATGATTTATATTAAGTGGTTTGAGAACCTGTTTCTCACTGGTTTATAGCACCAAATATCAGGGACAGGAACCAGCCAGAGCCACTGGGCAAGGTCACAGCCTAAAGGAGGGGAAACCATCCAGGCTCCATCCCAGCCCTTGGAATGGATGCTCAGGAAGTGCCCCTGCACAGGAGGCACAACTTGTGCCCTGGGCAGTGCCCAGCCCTGAACAGGCTGCCCAGGGAGGGGCTGGAGTGTCCCTCAGCGGGGATATTCCAGAGCCACATGGACACAATCCTGTGCCCTGTGCTCTGGGATGGCCCTGCCTGAGCAGGGAGGTGGCACCAGTGACCCTCTGTGCTCCCTGCCAGCCCGATCCTCTCTGTGGGATTCCCTAAGGAGGAAGGAGCATGCCCAGCATCTTTCCTGCCTCACTTTTTCTCTTCCCACCTCTTTGATGCCAGTTCCAAGTATCTTCAAATAACCAAAACTCGTCTGCAAGGTTTTCTTTGTTCTCCTATCATTCCCCACATAAAAACCTCATCTCTTCTTGTCCTTGAGACATCCCTTCAGCACTACATAAGGAAACATAAATCCCTAACTTACATATTTTTTCTAATATTATTCTGTGTGACTGGTGGAGCATCACACAAAACATCAGAGTTAAAACTGAGCCCCAAGCCTCTCCTGCTGGATCCTGCTGCCCTCAGTGGTGACACCAGCCCCTCCTGATGACAAGAGCAACAACTTCCAGCAAACTGAAATCCCACATTACAGTGTTTGGGCTACGCTTAGCAAAGGGCAAGGCACGACATGGTCTACACCAGGATAATGGTTATTACTGTTATTGTCTTGTCAGGGAAAGAGGAAATACTGCAATAAAATCCAGCAGAACAGGGGGTTTATGTTCTCAGCTATTTAAAGCATTCAGTGTTCCACTCCACCTCTCTGAAGGCAGCAAATACTAAAAATACACAAAGGTCAACAAAAATTTAAAATCCAATAATGAAATATAAGCAAGCTTTAAAATTCATTAAATGGCTTTTCACTTTTTTATTCTCCTCCTCTGCTTTGTGTTTGTAAAGTGTGATCAAGCAACTACTTTGGAAGAATTAGCAGTAATTTGGTGCAAACGTGAGTGCCCTCATGATTTCATTTAAATTGTAATATAGGCAAAGACCCAGAAAGAGATTCTAATTGTTATTTTAAAATTAACCTTCTCCCTTTACCTTTATGCTCTGAGAACAGGCACAACCACAGTGGGCCATTACCCTGCCCAAAATACTGCATGAGCTAATGGAGATTAAAACTAAGGTTAAGTAAATTCTGACAACCAGCAGGTAAGAAACCTTGCTCAAGGAAACACCCAGAATAATTCAGCTGGGCTCTGCTGGTCTCTGTTAATCCACTGATTTCTCTCTTGTAATGGCTTTCTAATTTCTGGGTCAGCACTTAGACACCAAGGAACAGCATTCTGGATTTCCAGGGCCCACCAACACAGAAAGGCCCTGCTGTTCCAAAGAGAGATGGGAGCACAGAAGTCCTGTATCCCTTCTGGGTGCTGGGGAATGCAGTCAGAGGGATCAAGGATGCTCAGAGGCAGCACATGGCACAGCCCAGCTCTTCCCAGCCTGAGCCTTCCCTTCCAGAGCCAGGGAGGTGCTGGGTGCTCACACCTCAAACCATGGGAAGAGACACAAGACCAAAGGACTTTAAACTCACAAAGGGCAGGGTTCCATGGGATATTGGGAAGGAATTCTTCACTCTCACTCTGGCACAGGGTGCCCAGAGAAGCTGTGGCTGCTCCTGGCAGTGTCCAAGGCCAGGTTGGACAGGGACAGCCTGGGACAGTGGAAGGTGTCCCTGCCATGGCAGGGGTGGCACTGGATGAGCTTTAAGGTCCTTTCCAACTCAATCCAGTCTGTGATTCTGAGTAATTTCTACTTGCACATAATAAGGGTACTAAAGGAGAGAGGGACCAAGGATTCCCCTTCCCCTTCTTCCTTCCTGAGCATCCCATGCTGACACATCACACTGGTGGGTTTTACTCTCTGGAACGAAATTCCCACGTTCACCATGGCAGAGCAGCTGTGAGGGAAGATGTGCTGATTGACTGTGTGTGACACAGCCCCAGAGCTCCAGAGATCTCTCATTTTCCCTGTCAGCAGGAAGAATGGTGCTCCTGCACACCAGCCTGGGTCGCAGAGCCCAGGGAGATCCCTATTTTTAACAAATCCATTAAAGCAGAGTTCTCAGATTACTCCCACAGTAGAGACCTGGTGATGTTGTCAGTGTTTGCTGTTCCAAGGCAGAACAAGTGCTGGGACATGGCAGACAGCCCTTGGCATCACTCTCTGGGGTATGAGGGATCAGAGTGACTCCCAGGGAGGAATCCCTGCGAGGGCAGGCTCACAGGAGCTGGGATTCATTACACAGCGAGCGGCATGCCAGCGCCGACTATCAGATGTTAAAAAGGAAAATGAAAACTCTGATTTTTATCCAACTCACCAGGAATTTTCTTCCTTTTTCAGGCAATTTTGCATCCCCCCAAGGACCAGAGCAGCAGAGCCCTGAGCTGCACCCAGAGCTCAGCACAGCCCTCTCCTCACAGTTTTATGTCTCGTTGCATCATTCCTGCATTATTTTTAGATAACCGTCAGGGGATGTCAGAATGTGGGTCGATAGCTATTAGATTTATAGGCAGAAATAGCAAGGCTTGTAGCTATAAGGTGTAAAGCATTCAACAATTTCTAGAACAAATCTGACCGTGGAGACTGGGGGCTGGAAAATACACTTGCTTGTAGTCCCAGAACTGTTTAGGAAAAATAATCTCCGTGCTGCTCGGGTACATTTCTGGAGTTGAATCACTGCTGTTGACTCACAGGAGGGTCAATACTGTGAGTATTCAGCTTGAACAGCCCTTTGCAGACTTTGATAAGGACATCTTACCAAAAATAAGCCTCCCTTTTAAATGTAATCTATCAGCATGCAGAGTGCCCTCAGCTACACCCCACGGCTCAGGCATGTCTGAGGAGCTGGGAACTGGCAGCCTGCCAGCAACATCTGGAGCAGATGTTCCATTTTAGGCAAAGATTAGTGGCATGAATCACAGAATTAGTAAAACCTCCTTGGTTACCTGAGCAGGCTCATTTCCCTTTGTCGGGCCCTGTTAACAGGTGGGTTTCTCACGGGCTGCATTTTCTGATCAGCAACACTTGTGCTCTCTGCCAGGAGCGGATAAGGAGGAGGATGGCCTGGAATGGACCAGAAGAATTCCCCAAAATCCAAGCACATGGACAGCACATGCTTGAAGCCAACTTCACCCAGCAGTCCTGCCTGGTCAAGACGGGAGATCTCCACAAGATCAAGGACAGAACTGCTCCTCAGCAATTCCTGCTGCCATCCTAAAGGGCTTGGGGTGTCCAGGATGCTTTGGAGAGAGCACCATGGGCAGAGTCCTGCCCTCTGGAGTGGCAGCTGGAAGCCTCCAAGCCCTGAAACCCCTCTAGATGCCCATGCTTCTCCAAAAATATCCAACTCCAAGTGTCTGTCCCTGGAGACACAATAGGACACTGCTGATGCAGACTGAGGCTCACAAGCAGGACTGTTATTCACAGAATTACTGCACCTTCCTGGTTGTTTTGTATCCCTGGGGAGATATTTCTCACAGCTGCACAACTAAATAGGCAGTGTAAATCTACCATACCTCAGTGCATTCTACCAGCCAGGAAAGGTTCTGTTTCTCCATTCAGGGAGGCCTGAATTAATATGCAAAACTAAACCACCACTGTTGTCACTGCATTCTGGTCACTGCTGTTGCATCCCATGAATCCTGTGCTGTCTCTGCACGACAAATGTGTTTCTGACTTATGACTCATTCATTGTGAGTGTCAGGGAATATTTGGATCATGATGCCAAACAACCATCAAACCCCAAAATTATCTATCAGTTCCTTGTCAGATGGGTTGCAAACTAAATGTCACATTAATGTCTGAGCTTCTAGATGCTTCTGAATGTCTGTCTTAAGCTTCACCTTTTAACTCTATTATTTCTCTAAGAAGTATTTCCTTTATTATTCCTTGATCAGTATCAAACCCAATTCTCAGGAACCTGCTAAGAATAATTTATAGGCAGCAGCTCTCAGGTACCTTGAGCCTGTGCAGACCTCTCTCCTACTGTGAGGAAGTCTAGGCTGAGAACTTCTAAAAGCAGGTACTGAATGCATAATTTTCATTATTCCAAATGAACAATATAGCAACCAAATCTGTTGGGTATATCCTAAATGTTAAAGTGGCAATTTTCATCAAGTTGCTATATAATATATAAAGGCTGTCCTACATAATACAATTATTTTCTACTTCAGAAACATCCTGGCAGTGGCATAGACAGGGAAGCAGCATCCCAGCTGCTGTGTGACAACCATCAGTTAACACAGCAGCCACATCCCCATTGTGTATCTCTTATCTCCACATCATCGTTTCTTATATCAAAGGATTTCACCCACCAAGGCTCTGCTTGTATAAAGAACTATTTTAGCTCAATAACATCATTAAAGTTTGGGCCCTTCTGCCTACAAACAGCTTTTCCCTGCTCTCAGTAATTTACACTTAGTTATTTATCTTAACCAGAGAATTTCTTAGCATTTCAGTTAAGATATTACCTACCCATTAAAACCTTAATATTACCAGTCTATGGGTGTAGTCCTATTACATTCTCCCAATGCTGATAAAACCACTTTTAATCTGCCTTATTTACATATATAATTTCTATACTCAGTGGTTAGCTAAGTTTGTAATGTGTTTGGAGGATGATAAGTGTTAGAGAAGATAAGCATTATCTTTTCCTTATGGGAGCAAATCCACGTATCTCCAAAGTGTTTTAAGTTAATTAAGTGCCACTTTACAAGGATAGCAACACCGTGCAGAGGGCTGTGGTTCAGTGCTGGCCTCCATGTCCATATGCAACCCTCCCAAAGTTAATTTCCTAATTGGATAAGCAGATGAGAGCACAGCCAGAACACAGGAGGCTGCTAGCATGCACTTGGCCATACCTCAGCATGTTCACATTATTCCATGTGCAAAGGCACAGATGCAGGCTGCCTTAAAAAATGAACACAGGCTTATTTCACCCCCAAGGAATGTAAAGTTCCTTTTCAACATTAACATTTGGTAAGAGCAGCAGTATGATCTGTGCATTTCTTTAGCACAGGGGAAGAAGCCCTCTCTGTTCACCCCTTTTCTGGCCAGCTTCACTTCAGCAATCCTTCATCACTGCTCTCTCTTTTACAACAATTTGCAAATGGCTTTAGTTCTCCCTGATCTTATACATCAGCTTGGATGGGGCTTGGAGCACCCTGGGATAGTGGAAGGTGTCCCTGCCCATGGCAGAGGGCTGGAACTGGGTGGTCTTTAGGGCCCCTTCCAACCCAAACCATGCTGAGAGACCACAAATTAAAATTTAACAGAAGAGCTCTGGATGAGTCAGCAGTGCCCTTCTGTTCTCTGTCTTACCAGTATTTAGCTTGAAGTTCAGACTTTCTGTACTATTTTTCCACACTGCTCAGGTAGCTGCCACATCATCCCTGTGACGTTGGCTTCCAGACAGCTGAGCACTTACTGGAATCAGCTGCTGCTGTGAATCCACCAGTATCCAAGCACCAGAGAGGCAGTTTCCAGCCTTCATGCTGCTTGGAGGCTTCAATCCATGAGCCAGACCTCAGCTGGACACAGAGCCTGGAAGGTGGCTGCCTGGGAGGTTCCTCAGGTCCCCAGTGAGCAGCACAGGTGACCTGCTCACATCTTTTCCAGATGCTCAGACATGGCAGGTACAGGGGATGGCTCCCCACACCCAAACCCAGGTTTTATGGGGAGTTCTCTCCCTCCTGCAATCCCTATTTTCCAATGGCAGCACCATTTACTGACCCATCCCACTGAGAGGGTCTCACAGTACCTTTGGACACTGGACACAAACACCAGCTTTCCTCAAGCCACTCACCCTCCAGCCACTGGGATGTTAAAAGTTAAAAACTTGGCCCACCTTTGCTGTCTCTGGGTCCTATAAATACCCAATTTCTCAAATTTCTCATAATCACTAATGGGTTCCTATATTAGCCCCAGAGGAATGGGATGGGTTAATGGGAAGACTTTGCTCAGTACCTCCCAGGAAGCAGCACACTGATCCTGAAAATGCTGAATGTTCCCTTGTCAGTCTCTGCTCCCCTCAGCTCCTCACCTGGTCACACAGCACAGAAACTCCCTCTTTGTAAACACAAAGTTTACAAAGTTATTTTGTGCAAATTTTCATAAAGTTGGAAGTAAACACGAAGTTTACAAAGTTAATTTGTGTAAATCTTCATAAAGTTGGAAGTAAACACAAAGTTTACAAAGTTCATTTGTGCAAATCTCCATAAAGTTGGAAATAATCTGGAACACAATTTGTTCTTATGTAAATGTCAGCACAAAAAGGAAACAAGCTTGGATCAAAAAGACAAGTTGTAGTTATCACCCAAAGTAAAATACACACGTTCCTTTCTGACCTTCCTTAGTTTTCTCTGGACATCTGCTGGACAAGAGAATTCCATCCATGAAAGGGACTGCAGAAATTAAATATCCTCTGAATTCCCAAATTTTACACTTTGTATGTGTAAGGGCTTGCACATACAAAGCCCTCCATTCCAAAGGGCACCCTCAGATTTCTGTGTGTGGGAGGCATCAATTAGAAATCAGCAAAGAGCAAATCCCACACAACCTGTGCAATGAGTTAAAGAGCAATAATCAACTTTCAGAAAGAACAAAGCAAATGTAGAGATTTGGGACAGGTCTTCTTGCCCAGAGAGGAGTGAGAGGGAGCCTGGTGTGTTATTTCCGGAATGGCATGGCAGAGAAACACCATTCAGACAGGATTGTGTCAAATTCCTTCTTTCCCAGAGCCAAAGCAGTGATGTTTGTGATGTTTAGCTTGTTTTTATGGCCAACCTTTACAGAGATAAATAAATATACACATATAAAACATGAGGGCTGCTGTACCACTGAGAGCTGTTATTTCCAATATGCTTTACACTACATGACTCACAAACCAATCCCACAGCAATGGTATGATCAGATTGCTCATTTCATCTGTACAGAATGGAGCTTTTGAAGACATTCAGGTTTTTAAAGATGGCTTCAACTCCACTGAAATCCAGCCAAGTCCTATAATGCAGAAGTCCATAGCTGGCTGCACCTAAATTGGCTTGCAGCTTCTCTCTTTGACCAAGCACTTCCCAATGCTCTGTGAGGTGCAGGCTTTCCACTTGCCACCCCTTGGATACTTTATTGCATGATTTTGTAGCTGCTAAACCACAGGTCAGATTTCAAATGAAACGTGACCTTTTAGAACCAAAAGAGAAATCTCAAACTCACTGGGTCTTGTGCAGGGAGCTTGGCCCAGAGCTAAGGTGGGGTTTGTGAGGCACCAGCACAAAACTCAAAGAGAAGTGGTGAGCTCCTGTTTGCAGGAGATTTTAGGTGTTCCTCAAGTGCCCAGGATGAACGCTGATCCAGGCACAGAAAATTCCTGGCGGGAAAGCCAATCCAGCTGCTCCTGATCCTCAGTCCCAGGGGCTGTCCCAGTGCCCCTGGCTGTCTCCTTTCAGTGCTGGTGGGTGGGGATGGGGCTCACCTGGCCCCCACATGTTGCTGTAAACCCCGGCTGAAGCACAGCTCACAGCCACCCCCCAGAGCACTGAGCTTCTCTCAAAACCACACGTACCAAGTATATACCCAAAGTTACATAAGCGCTGTGCCAGAGCTATTTTTCAGCCAGACTGATCAGTGCTGCTATAAATCACCCCAGGATGCAGAGGCCAGACAAGATGTCACATTTACGTGCTCAGCTTTCTGTCTGCCCTGAGAAAACGTTTGTGATATGCCAACGTTTCTATTCCCTCTCTGCCTCCCCTGGCGTGTAGGTGCATGACTGCTGCTCAGCACTGAGCAGGCTCCAGACAGCGCTGCCTGTGCCCAGAGCAGCCGGGGGACAGCACTGAGCTGTCCCTGCCCCTGCAGCTCCTCTCACCAGCCCCAGGCACCGCCAAGAGCAGCCCTGGGGCAGGGCAGGGTGGGGAGCCCCACGTTAACCTCCACAGAAGGGCAGTGAGTGGTAACCCCAGCTCACCCTGCGGCTGCAGGGATGGCAGACTGCTGCATGATCACTTGTCCTGTCCTAGTCCAGCATCCCAGGATAAGGGCTTTTATCTTGAGCAGCAGTTATTGCCCAAGTAACTGCCTGAATCGTCCTGGAAACTTCTGCCCTAGCAAAATCCAGAAGCAGGCAATTTCATAGCTTGATTACAAATAACATTCAACTTTCTACCTTATTCCTCATTATTGTCATGCTTCTCCTCTGTTTATCGCTCACCAGTGCCACTTCAGCATCTCGTGGTGCCAGGCACAGGCAGGACAGGTTTCTCATGCAAGTGTAAAAAGTGGCAATATCAGTAACACTTTCCTCCTCAGCTGAGTGCTCCGGTGCTGTCCCCAAAGCCAGTGCCCGTGCCAAGTGCTCTGGGAAAGCCACGCTGCATCTCTGCACCTGCATCTCCTCCTGGGTGCAAAGTGACACCAGCTACAGCTCAGGCTCAGCACAGAGACCCAGCACACACCAGCTCTTGCTTCAGCACACCAGAGAATGGGGCATGAGCTCCATATTCCAAACTCAGAGAGGGAATCACACTGACACTGCCAGAGACACCAACTCTGCTCATTCCGACACACAGAAACTTGCAGGGACTAAAGCTACGGAGATTTGAAGCAATAAGCAAGACCCTTGATTGAAATCACACCCCCAGTTGTGAATCTGTGGGGAACAACTTTTAAAAAAATCAGCTTCCACAGTGAGTGTTTTAATTAGATACCTCACCTAGATTTCTTATATCTTTACAATGTGTTTCTCTATCCTGCACAGCATCTTTAAAACTCCCTTTCTACATGTCTGAACTACTGAACCTGGTGAGATTTTAATAGAAATCCCTTTTCTGTGCTATAAAGAGAAGCATTACTTGAGATTTTAATTAGCAGTTGTCAGTGCTGAGCCACAGGAAATACTGAATAGTTTGCTTAACTTCTTAGAGAAAGTGCCTTTTGCTTTCTGACCTTCTGCACTCAAATGATGCAACACACTTGAGCCATTTGAAAACTCCTTTCCAAACCCAGCTCTGGGGGAGTAAAAGCCATTCCCTCGATCAATACACCCTGTGCTGCTCCAACCCGTGTTCACCCGCTGCACACCCGGCTCGTTTGATGCAGAAATCGTGCCGCTCATTTTCTGACCGCAGCTATAAATCTGAAAGGCAGCATTCTGTTATTACCATTTCTTTCCATCCTGTGCAAGGTACCCCGAGCTTTAGACACACGCGGAACTTGGAAATGAGATGCTAAATCCAATCAGTCCATTGAGACTCCGTTTGCACAACAACAGAAGGGAGAGCAGGGGTCCGTCATGCAAACTTCAGGCAAGGCGGGCACCTGCTCCGAGCTCGGTTCACCATCACCCACTCTACCCCAAAGGCATTAAAGAGCAGGAGAACTGTTCCTACCATTCAGCTGCCTGTAGACGATGTCTTCTAGGAGCGACAGCCTCTTCAGCACCGCATCCTGGATGGAGCTGATGCCGTGGGCTGTCAAGTTGGCCACTTCTGCCCTGGGATGGATGTCATGGAAGGAGTCGCCGCTCTTGGTCGTGATGGGTCTGCACTTGGCCAGGAAGAGGACGAAGCCAGCCACGGCGATCAGGTTTAACACCAGCAGCACTTTGACTCTCCTCAAAGAAGCCATCAAACTTCCCG
>VXBI01006790.1:92203-235006 GCA_013397375.1 Toxostoma redivivum
AGCCCCGGCCGGGCCTGAGGGATGGGGAGCGCCGGGGCCGGGCGGGGGGGCGGAGTGCCGGGGTACCCGGGCCGTGAGGGGGATGCGAGGGCGGAGTGCCCGGGCCGTGGGGAGTGCCGGGGTGCCGGGGCCGTGCGGGAACGGGCAGCGCACGGTGCCCGGGCCGTGAGGGGATGGGCAGCGCACGGTGCCGGGGCCGTGCCGGTGGCGGTAACGCGCTCGGGCTGCTCGGTGTCACAGAAAGTTTGAGCCCCCGGGCCGGTGCGTGGCTCTCTCCTGGATTCTGCTCCCCGCTTTCCCCGATGGAAGCGTTGCCCTCGCCCTCGGAATCCTTTTGTCCTCTCCCTCGGAACCCCGGCTTGCCCTGCCCCGGCTCGGAATGACAAAGGAAGCATCGTGCTTCCCCAGGCTCCCCACACTCTCCGTGCCGGAGCCAGGGAATGACTCCCGAGCTGTCACTGGTGTCCTTAACAAGGATCGCCTGTACCTCAGACCCTGACATGAGGTAAAGTGATAAACATCATAAACTTCAATTCACATCCAAGGTTTTAATGCCTGAATGCTGAATCTTCTCATGAGGGCACAGCCACTACTGAACAACCCCAGTAACCCCTCGTTTTCTGAGCTTTATCCATGTGCCACAGTTAACCCTGCTTTTCAGAAAGATGTCACTAACAGGCATTAGAAATTCAAACAACCTTGAGTCATTGTATCCTACAAGGCAAGTTTTCAAAAGGTAAGAATAACCCCTCTCACCTTCAATCCATAATTAAAAAGAAAAAAAAAAACCCAACAAAAAATCAATGCCATGGAAACAAACCTAAAATTGCCTTGGAGGATTTGGAGTTTTAATTCAGTCCTAGCTCTACATGAAGTCTTTTATAGTTTTTATGTTCAGACCTAGGATCCTGCTACAAACCTGGAGAAGAGACAGGCACATAACTCATAGTCAGACCCTGAAACACTGTGGTCAGTCCATCATCCACACTCAGATTCAATATAAGAGGGTGAAAATGTGAATGATTTGCATGACATGAAGCTAAAAATACCTCACAAATTGCTGAAAACCAGCTTTTGGCAGGCGCTGAGGGGAAGCTGGTTTGGGGGTTCTATAGGGGTGTTTTGGCACAGATAAACAGAAGGTTTGTTTCCAAAGCTGACAACTGAGATTTTTCTTCTCTATAACTAAAAGCACTTTTTATTAACCAAATAAACAAACACCACCCCAAATTGGCAAAGTAGTTTATCAAAAAGGGAAACCACATGGCCTTAACTGTCAGGAGCAGAAATATTTGTGCAAACAGGATAGTACCTGCTGCTTATTCTGAAGCAGTCTAGGATAAAGACCAGTTCCTGTTGTCCTTCATTACCACTGCTCCCACTGAAGTCAGGCTGGTGCATCACACAGAAGCAGCAAGATCTATTTTAATTATAAACCAGTTTGGAAAAAGCTGGATTTAAAGGCTTTTGGCACATGGCTGTTACAGATGATCCCAATAAAAAAAAAATTCTTAAGATCTTAAAAAAGAATGCAAGAATTTGAAGCAGCTCCTTTCTGAAGGACAAGGCAAGCACTTTTTTTTGCCACCATTTCCCCTAAGAAAGGAGCAGAATTAAGTCTCCAAAAAACAGGATGGAGGGAGAAAGCCACAAGTCCCCTTAGGGTGACAGATGGCTACAGGGCACCTGGCACCCGTGAGTGTGTGGTCCTGGGGAGGACAGCACAGCAGGAGAATAAAGATGTCCAAAAAAATGCAAGGAAAAAAATCTCTGTGTGGGAAATAACATGAGAGCTAAAAAGTCAGAATACACATGTGCCAAGAGCCCCCCTGCCCTGTTCAGGGGGATTAACTCCTAAAAGCTCCCCAGGTTTCTGTTGCTGCTGCTGCTGTTCTTTTATTCTGGGGAGAGGCAAGCAGCAGACTTTGAAGCTGTGCTGGCTGACAATGATGCCATCACCTGGAACTGTCCCCAGCCCAGCTGCACCTGCCTCAGGACAGCTAGCCCTGCTGCTGGCCTCGGGGGCAGCTGGGCAGTGCTTCCCTTTGCAGAACTGCTAAGGGAACCAGTCTGAGGAAAAGCTGATCTCCCTTTCTGAACTGGTTTCCAGCATTCCATGTTCCGCAGGCCCCTTCTGCTGTGCTGCTCTCAGCAACAGCAACAACTTTCCCTTCATTTCTTTCACTTGGGAGAAGTTATTTCAGTTTTGTTCAGTGGTACTCCAGTGACTTCTGGCCTGAGGAGACCAAACAACCCCCAGAGTATTCACACCAAGCATCCCATTCCCTTCAATGTGTCCTCACTCAGCACATTTTGAACAAGGCTCAGCTCTCTGGGGCTGCCAAGGAGCCAAGTGCCACCTGTGTCAACAGAACTGCAGAATTATCCACTGACACACCCACTGACACATCCCTCTGTACCTCCCTGTTGGATCTCAGCAATCTGGAGTTTTGGAGCTTTCTGTGCTTCCTGAAACAGATCCCCTTGAGAACACTGCTCTGGAGCTGAAACCTTGGAGAAGGCTTGGAAATATGAATAATGAGTTAGAAATCACCAATGTGCAGTGGGTTAGGTGTGTGTGTTTGCACTGGGGGATGGGTTTTAAATTTGAGGTTTTTACAGTATAGTGGTGGATATGGGACAAGATGGAGAATTTTGGGTGGTGTCTTTTCCTTTGTTCATCTTCTTCTTCCTTTTCTTCACAGAACTCAGGCAGTGACCTTTGGTTGGTCAGTCTAATGTCACTCTAAGGGGCGTGGGAATCTATTATTGGGTCAAAAGGATAAACAATATAAATGTAAAACGTTTATTGGTGTGTTTATCTTTAAAAGGCCTTGAAGCAGGCTCAGCTGGGGCCATTTTCCCCACTTCTAGCAAGGAGCTAGAGGTGCTGTTGTACTTTGTGTAATTTCTGATAAGATACAATAAACATCCAAGCCTGAACACGAGAATCGTCTGGATCACCTTTCTAATAATCCTGGCTCTGAGGGAAAACAGATGAGACTGATGACAAACCACTCATTAGTGGTGCAAAGCCCAGCACACACCCCCACACCTCCCCTACAGCAACCAGGGAGAGCAGAATGCTTCAGATAACAACAAACATCAGAATCCACTGAATCAGAGAATCACAGAATCACCAAGGTAGGGAAAGACCTCCAAGGTCATCCAGTCCAAACATCAACCCAGCCCCAGCACCCTGTTCAGCACTAAGCCCTGTCCCCACCTGCCTCACCCAAGTGTTTTTTGAACCCTTCCAGGGCTGGTGGCTCCACCCTGCTGCAGGCAGGCCCTGACCACCCTCAGTGATGAACTTTCCTAATATCTAATTTACCTTCCCCTGGCACCACTTGGGGCTCTGTCCTGTCACCCTGCCCTGATGATGGACACCAACAGGACATGGCTGTAGGAGACCAGGGAACATTATGCTTTGTAGCATCCCAAGGCCTGAGAGCAGCTTCCCCATCCATATTTCCCCCAAAACACTGAACTAAATTTCAACAGCAAATACAAAATGGTTGCTTGAAAAGGTCTGTCAAGACTCCACTCTCTAAATCAGGGTTCAACCAAGGCATAGCTCAGCCTCCACTGAAGAGTTCGGAGGTTTTTTCCTTCTATTTTTTATCTTTTTTTTTCATTTTCATTACATTCCTACCAAGAAAAAAATAGCTTGAAACATGGTTACTAAATAGAGAAGAAGAACTAAAGGATATGTGTCAGTATCAGGCAGAGGAGATCAGTTTGCACGTCTAATAGAAAAATTCTATTTTTGCCCATTCCAGTGGAGTTCTGTGAACAGCACACACATACTTTTCAAGTGCTAGCCAAAATAATTACTTCTCTCCTTCTGTGGGGAAAAAAAATCCACTAAATCATGAATATTCAATGGATTGGTTAATGACATAGTAATGCTTTAGCTGAAATCTTTGCTCCTTAAAATACAGCCAACACAAGCCACCAGTTAGAAGAAGAATTAAAAATACAAAAATAACTTGATTTGCAGGAGCTATCACCCCCCAGTCGTTTCAGGAGTGTGTGATGGTAGCATGATACCATGACAGATCTGGGGCAGACTGTCTTCACAATCTGGGAGATGTAAAACAGGCAGGAAAAAATAGTTTCTGTTACTCACTGGAGCTTGTACCAGTGCTGGGGGTTCTCCAGGGCAAGGTGCCTTCCCTCAGCACCTGCTCTGTCCTCGCCCAGATGATCCCAGGGTGCACCCAGGGACATTTCCAGCCTTGTAACACCAGCTCAAAGGGAAAAAAAAAATGTTTGGGTCTTTTAGCTATACTTCTTTCAATTGCATAAATGAGCTTTTCCATAATCAAATCCCTTTATGAAAACAGTGATCTGCAAATGGAAGAAAACAAACAGCCAAACAAAAACCTGCAGAAAAGGTTCAATTTAAAGCCAATTGTGTTTCCTCTAAGTCTGAGAGCTCTGGCTGGAGTGCTGAGATTGCAATTGGGTTATTTCTTTTCTTTCAGGCTTCAGGTGGTGGTCAGGAGTTGCATCTTCCCTTTTTTCTCTCAGGCTCTCAAGAATTCCTGATTATTCAGCCTCAATTTTGTTGCTTTGCCACCAAAACCACCTCTGAGAAAGCCCCACATTCATCAGGTAGATGAATTTAAGCCTCCGTGTTGCTTTTGAACTCTTTGTTTTTCCCACTGGAGTTTTCTCCATGTGGAATCTGCTCCTTGCAAGGGTGACCAACATCACTGTGAGGTCTGGGCTGGTAAAAGGAGTAAAACTTGTACAGAAAGATGTTTTCTAATTTTAAGAAGCCAATATTCCAAAGTTGATGGCTCACTCTGCTCTCCCTGAGCCATTTCTGATGCATAGAGAACATCAAGGAGTGAACCCTTTATCCCCAGCCTTAACATTTTTCTCCACCATGGGAACAGCTAATGCACAAAAGTAACTTTCCTCAGTGTTATCTTCAAAGTTGGGAAGATATTTAGTTGCACATTACAATAACTCCATTCATATTTCATGAATTTTTAAGTTCAGCCTGTGAGCATGGACAGCTCATCACTGATACCTCAGGGAAATGCTGTGAAAAAACAAGCAACTTATTGTGCTTTTAGCATATGAGATTGCTGCATGGCTCCCTCAAGGATATTAAAAAGATCTGTGCTATGGTTATCAATAAGGATCTTTCAGGATCAGCATTTATAAAGCTTCTAGAATGGCTTCAGCTCTTGACTGACTTCAGAAATTAAGGAACTTATTCACAAAAAGCAAAATCAAAGCTTAAAGTCAACTACTCTTCAGTTTTGCTGCTTTGAATGTCAATATTCATCTTGATGACCAGAACCTAATTCTTAAATCATTTTATTATTAAAGCTGGTTAGAAAAGCTTCAGCCTATTTCTTGGAAAACAGGGGGGGAGGGAGGAGAGCAAGAGGAGCAAATTCATTGAAATTTTGATAAATCATCGAAAAATCAGAAAATCAATTTTAAATATTGACTCCTTGTGTGACTAGAAAATAAATTCTCACTTATTTCTTTTTTATTACAGAAGATACTTACATGGCCTAAGTTATTTCAGCACCTAATCATCCTGATAATCCTCGAGCCAGGGAATACCATTGCTTCTTCATGTCACACCAGCAAACAAAAAGATGCCTGAAGACCTTTGAAAAAATCACAAAATCACAGAATGGTTTGGGTTGCAAAGGAACTTAAAGTCCATCCAGTGCCACCCCTGCCATGGCAGGGACACCTTCCACTGTCCCAGGCTGCTCCAACCCCAGTGTCCAACCTGGCCTTGGGCACTGCCAGGGATCCAGGGGCAGCCACAGCTGCTCTGGGCACCCTGTGCCAGCCCTGCCCACCCTCACAGGAACAATTCCTGCCCAATATCCCACCCATCCCTGCCCTCTGGCATTGGGGAGCCATTCCCTGGGGTTTAAATTCCAAGGAAACCAGGAGATGACACAAAGGACCTGGCCAGGACCAAAGCCTTTAGGAGCCTTCAGGACAAGGGGTCAGTTTGTCACCAGTCCCCAGCTGACACACTCAGCTGGGCCCTGCACCAGCACTGCAGCACAGCCATGCCTGTGGGGAGCAGGGAAATGCTGAAATATCCCAAACTCCAATTGCACCATCCCTGCTCCTATTAACATCGGGACTGCCTTTCCCATGACTGTCAGAAGTGCAGCTCTGACCCTGCAGCCAAGACAAAGCCCAGAACTCAGTATCCACACAAAGCCCAGAGTCAGTTTGCTTGGATGGGGGAACCCTCTCAGGGCTCAGCTGTTCCCCAAACATCTGCTCTTGCTTCCTGTAGCAATCTGGCCTTTCCCACCTCAGAGGAGAGCCCAGAAATGGAGAATCCCCTCTTGGCTGCTGCTTGAGCCTGGCTCTGAGGACTTCCAGGATGCTACAGCTCATGCTCCAGAGCAATGACTTATCCCCTGACTTACAGCAAGTACCCAGCTCAGGGTCAAGGCTCAAAGCTTTTTCTGAGCCCTCCATGGCTCTGCCAGCTCCTGCTCCCCCCAGCAGGACCATGCTGAGCAGGATGAGTCCAAAGACTGCACTGAAGGTACAAACCCAAGCCTTGGCCATGGTGCAGCCAATGGAAAACTGACACCCTTCTTTTATTCCTTATCCATGAGAAACCTCCGTTTGCCAATCTTAAAATACAGACAGTGTTGTATTAAAGAAAGCAAATTTTTAAAAATCCTGTGACTTTTACAAGCCACTGTGCACAAATACTTGCCTGGCTATGTCTTTTCATGTAATTCTTTTGCAGTACTCAGATGTCTGTTGCACTGTGCTTAAACTGTGTCCCAGCCATGCCAGGGCAGTGTTTATCCTGCTGGGGTTCTGAATGGTGGGCTGGCCATCTGCAAATAATACACTGCTTTAACTCAAAAAATTTAAACCTCCCAATAAAGAGGAACTACAGATGGCAACAACTGTTTGACAAATGCCAGTGTGAACTGCATCACACTGATTAAATATCATTGACTGACATCAATAAATTCTTGATACAGAATTTAGAAGATGCTTCTCATAAAAATTTCAAGAGGCTTGCATCCCAGCAAAAGCAATAATTCAAAGCAGTTCTTAATGTTTAGAAAATCAAGTAGGTCAAGAAACAGACATATATGTGTTTACACTCTGAGTTAAACAACTGAACTTCCCTCTCAGGCACCCTTTTGTTTTATTTTGGGAATCTTATATGAACTGTCTTCCCAGTCCCCAAAACACACCAAGTGCCTGTCTCAGCAAAACCTCACAGGTGCTGTGTATCCTTGTGGAGTTCAATGAAAGGTACAGTGGGAAAAACAAAACCAAACTGGATTTTATCTCAGATTTGCTGTTGATTCATTGGGCATCTCCAGTCAAAATGCCCAGAGCTGAATTTTCAGAGTAGTCATAGCATGGCTTGGATTGGAGAGGGCCTTAAAGCCCTTCTCATTCCACCCCTGCCATGGCAGGGACACCTCCCACTGTCCCAGGCTGCTCCAACCCCAATGTCCAGCCTGGCCTTGGGCACTGCCAGGGATCCAGGGGCAGCCACAGCTGCTCTGGGCACCCTGTGCCAGGGTCTTGTAAATCCTCTCTCCCCACCTTCCCTGTCAGCTCTCTCAGCCTTTTCTCAGAGAGGAGCTTCAGCCTTCCATCTCTCTGATCATTTGTCCATCTCCTCATGGGTCAAATATTCAGACACTCAATTGAAGGCTGCAATTTCAGAGTGGCTGAACAGCCTGAACTCCTCAGCTCAGCACTGGTGGTGAAACAGTGCCAGCCACAGGGGAGGGGTTGGTTTGGGAGGTGGGGTCCACAGAACTGCCAATCCCACTGGGGAAGCCCCCCAAAAAGCTCTTTTCAGGTAGGAGTCTCCTTTTTACTGCCAATATTGTCAGCTGGGGAGTTATTCACAGAGAACCCTGTCTCCTCCTCTCATTTAATGTTTGTAGGAGATGTGGGACAAAACAAAGCAGAGTTTTGGCTGTGAGGACAAAGCAGGGGAGGCTGAACCTGCTCTGCTCCCACCAGGCACAGGATGGTGGAGCTGCAAAGGAAAGCAGATCCCAAGGCTCAGTCAAAACCTCTGACTTCCTCCATCAAATGAAAACTGATGCCCAAAATAGGCTGTGATTTCTCCCCCAATACAAAAATAGGCTTCAGGCACCATTCAGTGACCAGGCCCAGCCCACCATGTCCCAGTGACACACAACTCCAGCCACTGCCAGGTACAAACAGCTCCAGCCCGACTGAGAAGCTGAATCTCGACACCTCACAAGTACAAACTGGCTGGTTTTGTATAGCCTGAGCAGTTACTCAGCTACCCTGAAGGGATTGTTCTTAGCTTTGAAGATTGCTGCTTTCATTTCAGAAGAATGGCCAGAAAGATTTTCCATTTTCTTTCCAACAATAGCATTTGTTTTGGGGGAAGGATATGACATCTTTAAGGAGGCAGGGAGAGAAAATGATGTGCTAGACCCTGCCTTGGAAATACTTCTCCTGGAGGGATATACAGGGATATCATTTGCATCTAGGGCTGAAGGTCTCACAAAGTAGCTTTTAAAGGAAGAAAGCTGTGCTGAGCCCATCCAATTCTCCCTCCTCTGGTCTATCTTGTCACAGCACTTGGGTGTTTCCCTTTTTCCCCATGCAAAAGAGGAATAAAGTATTATGGAGAGATTCATCCTGGTTGTACTCACAGTTTGCAATGGTGCACGAAGCAGGGGTGAGCCAGAGCCTGTCCTCCCCCAGCAGTGCTCTGCCTTTGCCTTGCCCTGCAGGAACCACCTGGGAGCAATGGATGCAGCCCAAAGTTCTGCTTTTGCACTGCCTCAAATCCCAGAATCATAGAAGAGAATCCCAGAATGGGTTGGTTTTGAAGGAACCTTAAAGATCATCTCATTCCAGCCCTGCCATGGCAGGGACACCTTCCACTGTCCCAGGCTGCTCCAGCCCCAATGTCCAGCCTGGCCTTGGGCACTGCCNCCCCCCCCCCACAATCTGCTGCCCACTCTGGTTTTGATCTCATCACATGAAAACATCAGGATTGGCTGACACCAACCCAATGGATTCATTCTCTCAGTGCTGCTGCTCCCAAGGACGAGCTCAAGGTCTGGCAGTGACTTGGGCTCCCTCACTCTGTTCATTGTCTAAAGGCAAATACTCCTCCAGTAAAGCAGTTCTGCAGCACTTAAGAACTTTGGCTGGCTGGCTCCTCAGTCTGTCTGGGCAAAGTGATTCCTCCTGCAGTCATTCCTGCAGTCATCCCTCCTCACTCCCCAGCACTTCAAAGGCCAATGGAACATCAGAGGTACACACTGCAGTGCTTTGTTTTCCTCTCTCCTTAACTGCTTTTTTAGCATTTTAAAACACAATGCACTCATGAAAGGTTGTAAAATTTCTCATAAAGTTGACTGTGCCACAGGATTATAGAATACCTCTTGGAACAATGGATAAACAGCTAATCTTGGATCTGTCACCAGAAAACACTAATATATTTCAAAAAGCTATTAGCCCTTAAACCAAAAGTAACACAGAATTTGATTTTGGGCAACAGGCTATAAACCACTGAAATTGTTTGGCAGCTCTGCATTGAAAGCAGGTGGAAAAAGCTGTAAGGGCCCTGGCATTTATTTCATTCAGCTATTTAAGGCATATTTTACATAGATTTCAAAACATGTGCATGAAAACTAACACGAAGTAAGGATACTTGAAAACAACAGTGGATCAGTTGATTTACCACAGGTTTTCTGGAAGCAGAACAACATTTGATATGTTATGCAAGAAGGAAGTGAAGGGCAGTAAATATTACAGATAAAAAATAATAAACCATCAATAGCCTTTACAATTTTTACAGCATCATATCTTTAAGGAGTTTTAGAGCCATCAGCTCTGACCATAACCTCCAGATGAGCAATATCCATTTTGTGGATGGAAACACTAAAGCTCAGCCATTAATCCTAAATGTCCTGGTCAGTTCTGAAGGGCTTTGGGACAGACATGGCCAGGATGACCAGGGATGGTGGGACAGGGAGGAAATATTTGGGGAATGCAGTGGGGAAACAGAGTTTGAAATTGCCACATGGAAAGTCAAAGCCTAAATGTGTTTCATACCTTGTTTCTTTCCCTGGTCTTTAGAATACCTGCTCTTGTCTTTCATCACTGGTGGATCCCAGGCTGGGCCAGGCTGGCAGGGAGCACAGAGGGTCACTGGTGCCACCTCCCTGCTCAGGCAGGGCCATCCCAGAGCACAGGGCACAGGATTGTGTCCATGTGGCTCTGGAATATCCCCGCTGAGGGACACTCCAGCCCCTCCCTGGGCAGCCTGTTCAGGGCTGGGCACTGCCCAGGGCAGAAGTTGTGCCTCCTGTGCAGGGGCACTTGCTGGGCTCAGTCCCTGCCCGTTCCTCTGGTGCCACTGCTGGGCCCCGCAGCAGAGCCTGGGCCCTGCTCTGCCCCTCCCTGCACACAGGGACACCCAGGGCTGAGGGTCCCTCCCAGCTGGGGCTCCTCTCCACGCTCAACAGCCCCAGCTCCCTCAGCCTTTCCTGGGCACCCAGATGCTCCAGGCCCTCCTCATCCTCACAGCCTGTGCGGGCCCCGCTCCAGGAGCTCCCTGTCCCTGCTGTGCTGAGGATCCAGAGCTGGACACAGCACTCCAGAGATGCCCCCAGGCTGAGTAGGCCACAAATGAGTGGGATGAAGGTCATGAAACAAAAAAGAAGATGAAGGTGAATTTTCTGGGAAAAAAGAAAAAGACATGAAAAGATCAGGCAGATAGAAAAATGCTTCAGATGAAGAGTGCAGGAGTTACCTTCTCACAGAGCAGAGATACTTTTGTCAAGTACTTTGAGAGAGGTGATCTTTAAGCTGTTCAAAGCCTCAAAGAAAGGGAAAACATGAGCAGGACTAAGGTGAGGAGTTTCAGGCTTGTGGCTGAGTGCTGGAGCTGGAAATGGTTGAAGAACCCCAGCAGCACAGCCAGGACTGCCCCAGCAGTGATGCCATTCCAGTGTGGGTCTGTCTGGGGCCTGGACAGTGGATTTGCATTTTATACAGAGAAATTACTGAAGAAAGGCTAATTCTCAGCAGAAAGGTATTTTTGGTATTTCTCTGGGAAATTACCTACGGGATGAAAGACTATTTTTTTTTCCTTAAAAGACACACATCTCAGAGCCTCTTAAGGAAGGGAGGTATCAGAATAATTAACCAGAGTATTGCTGCTCTTGTGTTCCTGCTTCTGCAAAAGCTGGGACACAAAACAACTTATCAGCACAGTGGTGCCTCTGATGTGCATCCATTCAGGCCTGAGAGAAGGGAACAGAGCTGGGAAGGGTCTGGAGCCCCAGGAGCAGCTGAGGGAGCTGGGAAGGGGCTGAGCCTGGAGAAAAGGAGGCTCAGGGGGGCCCTTGTGGCTCTGCACAACTCCCTGACAGGAGGGGACAGCCGGGGGTCGGGGTCTGAGAACAGGGAACAGGGACAGGAGGAGAGGGAACGGCCTCAGGGTGGGCAGGGCAGGCTCAGGGTGGACATTGGGAGGAATTTCCCCATGGACAGGGTGGTCAGGCCTTGGCAGGGGCTGCCCAGGGAGGTTTGGAGTGCCCATCCCTGGAGGTGCCCAGGGAATTAATGGATGTGCACTCAGTGCTCTGGGCTGGGTCAGTCACAAGTTGGACTCGATGATCCTGGAGTTTTTTCTCCAACCTTAATGATTCTGGAATTCTGATTCACATGAGGCTTTGGTGTTTTCTTTTTGTCAATTAGACACACATATCTATGAGAAAGCAGTGAATTCTACAATTTTGTCAAACCCAGGCTTCAGTAATAAGGAAATTATGCCTCCAGAATCCTTTCATTCATCAGGCTGAAAGCAGCACAGAGCTGACTCATTCCATGGGGCTGCCACCAGCAGTCTAAAAATTTCCTACAGGAAGTTCTAGAGGTACAGAGGAGACAAGTTCTGGGGAGAAAAAAAAATAAAAAAAAAGAAAGGTTATTATGACCCACAGAAGTGATAGGAAATAAAGAGGCACAAAGCCCACAGATCTGAGAGGCTGGATGGACACATCCCACCAGCAGCTTTCCAAACTGCTTTGCTGTCCCTGGGAAACGTTCTCCCATTTCCAGAAATCGCCCTGAAAAGTCCCAGGGTTTGGAGATGCTGTTCCCAACTCCTCCAGGGCAAACCACAGCAGCTCCAACAGCACAGCTCACAGAGGGTGTCTGCTTTACCTGCTCAGTATTCAGTGCCCTGGTGTTCAGACACAGGACAGCACCAAGGATTCTTTGGCATAATTCTGGCCATCTCCACCTCTGGCACTGTGCATCCTCTGCTGCAGCAGCTGGAGAGGGAGAAGGTGGATGAAGGCAGGAAAAGGCCTCTGGAGAGCCAGGTGAGCATGGCACAGCTCTGAGCACTCACACTCACCTGACTGGGGAAGAAGCCTCCTTTCCAACTGAGCATTTGTCATCTTGCACAGGAAAATTCCACAGATGGATTCTTTTCTTCCTGTACCTAAACTGCATGAAGTAAAAACTGAATAGGTCACTTTGAAATGATATATATGCACACACATTAAAAAAAAAAGAAAAGAAGAAGAAAAAAGAAGAAAGAAAAAAATGTAAAGCCTTGAGCTCAGTTTGGCCACTAAGCTGCCTGTGATGGTTCAGTGTGGATGCAGGAGGAATCAGGGCTGGCATCACAAGGAGCCCTCAATAGGCTCAGGACTGCACCCAGCACAGAGCTCTCACTGCTCAGGATTAGCAGCCACTCAGGGGCCACATAGAAAGTATTTTGCAGTCTGACTAGAGCACCTCTTGAGATAATTGAAATTAGGGACTTCGGGCCTGAAGCTTCCCAGTTACAGCTCCCAGGTGAAATCACAATATTCTGAGAGAAAAGGGAACCCCAGAGGATCACCCAGCCCAGCTGCCACCCCTGCACAGACACCCCAACAATCCCTCCTGTGCATCCCTGGCAGCTCCTGGAGCTCTGGCAGCCTTGGGGCCGTGCCCATTCCCTGGGGAGCCTGGGCAGTGCCATGGACAGCCTTGGAGAAGTCAGTGATGCTGCTCATTTAGACAAAATTTCCACAGGAAATGCTGGGAGAACTGGGATCTCAAGACTTGGGTTTTGGAATAAAACTTTGGACCAGGGTTGGGGCAATGGGGCAACTCAGATGGCGCAATTCAGTGAATAAAACATCATTAAATGGATTTAATTCTCACATTCATGTCTTAAATTTTATTTCCTTAGCGTGGAGAATCTCAGTAGTGCACTGGGAACCTGAAGGCACATTGGAGCCTGTTACCCAATACCTACCTCTGACTCAAACCTATTTAAGCCCCATATTTTTAATTTCACTACAGTAGCTCCCTGAGCTGGATCACATCAGTGACCAGTACGAGCCTTTGAGCTGCCTTGCTGTTTATTCAGTTCCATCTTGGCTTAGGAGATTATTTGTAATCAACAGCTACAAGGTCTCAACATTAATTTGGACTACAAGTCTACCAGGGAACAAAATAAATTTTGACAGATACATGCAGTGACCCAAAAAGGGTTAATTTTAATTATGTTAATGTTTAATAAATGGTTATTCAAATCCTACAATAATAACTTGATAGTCCTCCTTGCAAAAATGACAATTCTCTACCTCATAATAACTAATTATATTTAAGCTGTTCATGGCCATAATTTATCAATTATCCAGCTCCTAGATTTCATATTAAAACACACTCCTAATGCAAAACAGCTTTTTGGAAAAATTCCGAGTGAGCAATCAAATGGCCACTCCTGGGAAGCACAGAGTCTGTGTACATGGAATAGGGGTCTCAAGGGCACCTGCAAATCACTGCAGAAAGGGTAAAATATTTCTGTGTATTTGATTCTGCTGTTGCTGCCTGAATCTCTCCTTTTTGATGCAGGGATGCTGGAAAGGATCTGTTTTTCAGCTCTGCTTTGGGTGGGATAATGAAGGGCCTTTCAGCAGCATTAGCAGGAAGAAGGTTTACTGGCAGAGCTTCCAGCTTTTCTTGTAGGTGTAGCTTTAATCACTGGGGACTGTGCTGAGGCTGTTGATGTGGTATTTCTGAAGAAAAAGAGCTTTTGCTGCTCCTTTAAAGAGCTGCCAGTGCTCACAAGATGATTATATTACATATATATTTATGTGTGTATATATAAGTATTCTGCTTAGAAAGAACATCTAGGTCATGTTTTCCATACTGATCTACCTTCAATCTGCATCAAGGGCACTTTCAGAGAAGCAAGAGCCTTCTAAGGGATCTCTGCTGCTGCTGCTTATTCCCCAGGCTGAAGTTTAAACCTCAGCTGTGTCTGGGGTTTGACTGGGGGATGGAGGGGCTCTAGGGGTTCTGTGAGAGGCTGCAGCAAGTGTCTGATAGAGCCAACTCCAGCTGGCTCCAGGACAGAGCCAGGGCTGGCCAAGGCTGAGCCCAGCAGGGACTGTGGTAGCACCTCTGGGGTAACAGGGGTAAGAATAGGGGGAAAAAACCCACCAGAACTGCCCCACTGCAGCTGGAGAAGGGAGGAATGAGAATGTCTGAGAGAAGGAACTCTGCAGAGACCAAGGGCAGGGCTGAAGAAGGGCCAGGAGCTGCTCCAGGTGCAGGAGCCAAGGCTCCCCAAGGATGCCCTGGATGCAACCCCTGGAGAGGCATTGGAGGACACAGGAGCAGAGTTTTCCCTGCAGCACCTAGAGAGGAGTCCAGAGCAGAGCAGGAGATGCCTGGGAGAGCTGTGATCCCATGGGAAGCCCCTGCTGGAGCAGGGTCCTTCCTGGCAGGACCTGTGCATCCATGCAGAGAGGAGCCCACACTGAAGCAGGTTTGCTGGGAGGACTCATGGCCCCATGGAAGGGACCTCACTGGAGCAGTTCCTGAAGGACTGAGCTCATGGAAGGACTGAGCTCATGGGAAAAGGGATCCACACTGGAGCAGTTCCTGAAGGACTGAGCCCATGGATAAAGGGATCCACACTGGAGCAGTTCCTGAAGGACTGAGCCCACGGATGAAGGGACCCCTGGAGCAGTTCCTGGGGAACTCTCCCCTGGGAGGGACCCCAGGCTGGAGCAGGGGCAGTGTGAGGAGTCCAAGCCCTCAGGAGGAAGGAGCAGCAGGGACAACGTGGGATGGACTGACCACAGCCCCATTGCCATCCCCCTGAGCCTCTGGGGAGGAGGGAGAACAAATCAGGAGTGAAGTTGAGCTTGGGAAGAAGGGAGGGGTTTGGAGAAGGTGTTTTAAGCTTTGGGTTAGTTTCTCAATTTCCTACTCTGATTTGATGGGTAATAAATGAAAGTGATTTCCCCCAGCTGAGTCTGTTTGCCCAAGGCAGCACCTGGTGAGGGATCCCTCCCTGTCCTTATCCCACCCAGAGCCTTTCCCTGTGTCCTGTCTCCCCTGGGCAGCTGAGCAGGGCAGTGACAGAGGGCACAGGGTGCCCAGCCAGGGTCACCACAGCAGAGGGATCTTTTTTCACTTCCTCAGAACTAAACAACAATATCAGCTTGCCCAGGGAGGAAAGTCGAATTTCAAGGGAAGGCAAGAACAGCCCTGAAAGACGAACAAACAAAATATTTCATAAGGGGCCATTAATAAATGACAGATCAAAGAGATATTTTTCCATATGCTACTCATATGGGCCTTAAATGAAAACCTTCTTGGGCTCTGCAGTTTCTAGGAACAGGGAATGTTCAGAGGGAATGCTGGAGGCTGGGAAGGTAACATCCCTCATTGAGTACAACCACGGCTATAAAATCCAGCACTTTTATGGTGTATTAGATATAAGATACCCATGAAGACAGCGAAAGCCATCACCCACCACCCAGTATCTGCAGCTTGGTTATGGACTATCATTTGACATCTTTATTTACAACTCCAAGGTGGTGCTTTACCTGCTAAAGCCTATTTATATCCCTGGAAGGGATTTCCAAGTAGCTGTTAACATGTATCTGACCAGAATAGCAAAGCCTGGTCCTGGCTGTGCATTAAACCAGCATTCCCTGGTGAATCAGTTATAACTGTGGTGCTTTACAAGCAGCAGGTTCAGCCCCTCCCACCCCTGGAACCACAGCTCAAGGGTCACCATCTCAGCCCATGCTGTGCTCCTCAGCCAGGTTCAGCTCATGTTTTGGGGCTGCAGGTTTGTGTCCCAGTGCCTGAGGATGCAGCAGGCTCACCTGCCCTCCGGGTATCCTGGCACATCCCAGTGCTCACAGCACATCTTCAAACCAGAGACCAGCAAGAGCAGGAGAAAAATGGCCTGTGCCCAAAGAAAATGGTGTTGGCAACAATGTGAAGGGAGGTGAGGGAGAATCATGGAATGGGTTGGGTTGGAAGGGACCTCAAAGCCCATCCAGTGCCACCCCTGCCATGGCAGGGACACCTTCCACTGTCCCAGGTTGCTCCAACCCCAATGTCCAACCTGGCCTTGGGCACTGCCAGGGATCCAGGGGCAGCCACAGCTGCTCTGGGCACCCTGTGCCAGCCCTGCCCACCCTCACAGGCTCATCTGAGCCTCTATCTCCCAGTTTGAAGTAATGGTAAATTGTCTCTCTCCATCTTTCTTGTTGGCTCCTTTGGCTTGCAAGGAATCAAACCTGAGGGATTTTGGCTCAACTGAAGATACTCTACAGGGACAAGGTAGGTATTTAAATAACCAAACTCCAAAGCATTTTCTGGGTGATTTTCTTTTGTTTGTTTAATTGCCTAATCCCTTATGATATATACGTTTTAAAAAGTGATACTGACAGCTTCAGGAATCACTGAGCAAAGAGAAACAATAAATCTGTAAGAAAAAAAGGATGCTTTACTGAGATGACAAATGAGGGTGAAAAAATGCTCAGATTGCAAAAAAGTGCTTTCCAGGGAAGTTTAAGTTTATTGTACTATTTACAGCTTCTGAAAATGTGAGAGAGAAAGCTGCTTTCTCCTCTCTCCAAGCTGCATTTACTGATGAGCATCCTGAGAGGGAATTTGAAATTGTGGCTGTGAGGGCGCTCTGGGCTTGTGCCCCTGGGTGGGGAGGAGCAGGAGGGAGCAGCAGGGCCCCTGCAGGGCACAGACCTGCTGTGTTTGGGCTTTCTGTGCCAGCGAGGGGCAGCTGAGCAGCAGGGCTGGCCCTGGGGCTGGGGACGAACAGCAGCACTGGGGACACGGCACAGTGGCACTGGCAGGGTTTGTGTCAGTGGGGACACACTGGGTGTGTGCAGTGGTCTGGAGCAGCCTGGCAGCCACCAGGACGGGGACCCTGCAGTGCTGGCTCTGCACAGGGAGCAGAGAGGCAATGAGCTCAGAGCAGGGTGACAGCAGCGACCCGGTTACCCTGGCTGGGGCAGTGGCTGTGAAATCCATCACTGCTGTGCAGTCAAGTGCAGGTTCACACCACTGCTGCTCACAGCTTCATTCTTTCACCTCTCAGCACTGGGGTTGTGCAACAGTTCTTGCTAATTAATGCAAATTATCATTTTCCCCTTACGTTCAGAGAAAAGTGAGGTGAAGCAGGGAACCTGATAGAGCAGTGCCAGAAGCAACAGAGCAGTGACCCAGTTCTGTGGGAGAGGCAAGCAGAGGGGCGGGGAAAAGGTCCCCCAGCCATGGGGCCAGGTGACATCTCTGCACCCACAGCCCAACCTCCCACCGAGTTCTGGGGAGAGCTGCAGAGTGCAACATGAAAAAAAAGCCAAGCATGAAAGAACTGGAGCCTATTCCTGGCACTCACAGTACCACACTTTTTTCCTTCCTCAGGTTAAAACAAAAGCATGGAATCGATTTCTCTGAGCCAAACATTTCACGTGACAAATATAAAGCTACAATAAAACATCTGGCAGCTTCACTCTCCTCCAACTCAACCTAAGAACTGAAATCACCTGGGACACTGGAGCTGAGAGCTAAAGCACCAGGAGATGATGTGCACTTAAAAAGGGCAGGCTGAGGCTACAGAGGGTTGATATTTCCTATTTCCCCTCTTGTGAAGATTGTTATGCTGTGACTTGCCTACTCCTGAAAATACAGCATGACGTTTACCTTAGGAAGATGTTTGGTTTTCCCTGCAAATACTCTAAAAGAGTAGAACTCTTTATCACTCTTTAGCTACGGCCTTGTAAAAAATTAAATCATACTCATTGCCTTTTGTGACATCTAAGTCTTCAATATCAAAGCAGGAGTGTTTTAGAATATAAAACAGTGTTTCAGACATTACAGCTTGATACAATATTTGGATTTTTTTTCTTGTGATGGCATCTGTGTACTTACAAACTGGCAATGCACCACAGTTCCCAAGGGAGCAAAACTTATTTCCTCAACTAATCTCTTTACTGAGAGAGCAGTGGAGATCTCAGCAAATATGCTGAGGTATAAAAGCTTTTGTCCCTGGGACAAAGCACATCAAACTCTGATACGCAAAATTCATTAGACAGAGGTGAGGGAAGCACAATCAGCCCTGCTGGCTCCCACTGTAAGAATCACAGAATCCCAGACTGGTTTGGGTTGCAAAGGACCTTAAACCTCATCCAGTGCCACACCTGCCATGGCAGGGACACCTTCCACTGTCCCAGGCTGCTCCAAGCCTCAATGTCCAGCCTGGCCTTGGGCACTGCCAGGGATCCAGGGGCAGCCACAGCTGCTCTGGGCACCCTGTGCCAGCCCTGCCCACCCTCACAGGGACAATTCCTGCCCAATATCCCATCCAGCCCTGCCCTCTGGCAGTGGGAAGCCATTCCCTGTGTCCTGGCACCTCACACCCTTGTAAAAGTCCCTCTCCATCTTTCTTGGAAGCCACCTTGAGCTACTGAAAAGCCACAGTAATTCACCCCAGAATGTTCCAAGTTCAGGCCTTCACTCAAAATCCCATCCATTAAACCCGTCCCAGACTCTGTGGGATACAAAAGCATCTGGACAGAGCCTTCTGCTGCTCAGAGAGCCACAGCTGGAAGTTACAGATGCTTTTATCAGAGCCCAGACATCAAATGAGCTCTGCTCAACTTCAGTTTTAGACTCATTGCTGGAATAAACTGACAATGTGAAATTCCTTCACCCAGCAGAGGAGCTCTGAGCAAAATATGTAAACATAAAATGAAGAAAAATTGATCCTCTATACAGGATAATGAACTCATGCAAGGCAGTGTATATCAGGCAACAGCAAATGTGAATTCCAGAAACCTGAGGCTGAATCTCTGCATCCTCTGCTCAGCTCCACCTCTTATTAACGTCAAGGGAAATTCTGATAAATAAGAGATTCAGCACCTGGCTTTTCATCTGAAGTTCAGAAATCTACAGTTACTTCTCCAAAGGAGCTTCTCCAGGTCTGACTGTGAGGCTGTTCCAAGCAGAAAGCCTGGATTCCTGGGGTGTAAAGCCCAGGAGGGAATTTAAGGGAACATCAAGGCATGGCCGAGTGCAGAGCACTGCATTGCTGCAGCTGGCAGCACAGAGCAGACTGCAAACACCATTCCCATTCCACACTGCTGCTGCTCTGTCCTAAGAGATGATCCCTGGGGAGTTCACAGGCTGAGCAGAGTACAGCCCTGAATTCAGATGTGTGCTTGGAATGAGAGTCCCTGAGAGAAAAAAAACATCTAAGGCTGGAAACTGCTGCTGGCCCCATTCCTCTGCTGGATCCAAGCCAAAGCCATCCCAAAAGGTCCCAAACACTGTGCTGGGAGCTCTGTCTGAGGGGAGACATCCAGGGTAAGGATTACCTGGCAGCTGCAGGGAGCTTCCAGGACGACTCCAAATGTTATGAGCAGCCAGGTGCTTTCTACGAGTAAAAAACCAAAAATATAAAGAACCAAATATGAAACCAAATAAATAAAGAACAAAAAACTAAGGAAAAATGAGAACAGCATAGAAAAATGAAAATAAGAGGTTGAGAATTGTGGTTCTGGACTCTTCCCAGTCCTTTTTACCTGCCCTGTGTGTGCATTTTCTCCAGGAACATCCTGTTGGCAAACACAGACTGAGTATTCACAATTCCCTCAGGTCGGAGGTGCAGCCGTGTTTTATTGAGATCTTTTCCAAGAGGAGCCTGTACTGAGAGCTCTTGGGAAGCAGCCAGCCCCTCAGGACAGGGTATTTGTGACTGATGGATGCCCTTGTGCAGAGGTGAGTGTCACTGGGATGAGTGGCTGTCCCTGAGGTGTGCTGGGTACAGACCCGTGTCAGCTGCACCCCTGGATCCTCCAGGAACCTTTCCTCAGTCCCTGAGGCCCCCTGGCCCTCCAGAGCTCAGACCTGGTCCTGGCCCTGCTCTCCTTTCCAGTCCAAACCCCTTCACCAGTTCAGCAATCCCAGTCAGCCCCAACATGGGGACAGGTGTGGACATTTCAAGTCCTGACACCCCCAGAGCAGCTCTGTCCTCTGATTAACCACAGCAGGCAAGATATGGCTCTATAAAATCACAGAGATATTTTATCACATAAAATAAGAAAGGCAGATTTCTTACACCACATTTGCCAAATCTCTCATTTGTCCCACAATTATTGACTATTAATTGCTCTTTCAACTCAGTCTGTATTTTTATCCTCCATCTTCTCCCAGGTTCCCTTTGTACTCTGCATTTCTGTACCACATCATTACACACAGTCACCACTTGCTGTTAAACAGATGCTGCTTTTTACACCTGCAACAGAACTGACCTCTAGATGTGGGTGTGCTTTGTTTTTAAAGCATTTCTTTCTCCTGAATGAAAATCACCAAATTAAAGCAAGGTATTTCTTTACCCCTTTCCAGAGTGTAACAGAATGCAAAAACATAAATCAAAGTATGTTTAAACACCTTTTCCAAATCACATAAAAACCCATCTATCTTGCCAGCAACCGAGAGCTCTTCCTACACACTGAACACAGCAGATGTTAAAGAGCTGTTTAATCTTCTTTAGAGCACTTTAGGTAAAAAGCTGTGGCTTTCAAATATGTACAAAGAAGGTCAGAAAAGGAAAATGCCTTGAAATGGTTTTGCTCAGGGGCCATGGGATCTGAAGTGACCTCTGTAATTTCTTGAGTTCCCAAACTTCATTATTACAAAGGCCTCTTTCCCTTTTGATGTCTTAACTATGCTGAAGGTGGGTGTTGCTGAGTGGGGGTTGTAGCTAAACCTTTTAAGCATTTTTGATTTATTCTCCTTGCAAGGTTAGTGTACCTGAGGTTGAAGTTAATGACTGGAGAGCCACTGAAGTGTAGATTAACCATAATCACTTTCCCATCCTCCTCACAAGGACAGTTTTAAGTTTCTCCTGGATGTTTAAATAAATAAATAAATAAAGCTGCAGCTCCTCAACATCTCAAACCACCCAATTATTTCATAAAGCAGCAGCTGCTGTTAGAAAGGTTCCTCTTGCTTTATAAAAGTCTATTTCATCTCTGCAATAGCAACTGGTTTATTCCCATGGACACTGCCAATATCTGCACCAAATCCTTGAGACCCTGATCCCCTTAGAAAGGCACTGTGCTCTACCTCTCCTAAGTTCAGTGCTCCCACCAAACACCAAAGCAGGTTTATAGCAGGGCCTACAAACTACCCCTCTTCTTTTTACAGGCTGTAATCTCTCCTGGTAGGATGTGTAGCTTTCAGTGTTTATTACTCTCATCCTGATTAACACAGACCATTTTCCATATGCACACACACAAACCCATTACTTCCAAGTTATGGCATTCCTTGATGCAATTTAATGCATCTCTGCCATACCAAAAAATCAATGATTCATCCAATTTCAATTCAGTCATTGATTCAAAGAATTGCTAACTTCCTGGGTTTATTCTGCACTTACAGTTTAAAACCATCAAGATCTTTTTTTTTTTTTTTTTTTGAAGGAAACGTTTTCCCCCATTTAATTCTCTTTAATATTGTATTGTAGTTTCACCTGAAAGAAATAGATTAGAAAAATGTTCTGCATAAGAGGTGAAGCAAAGTGTAGAATAAAACACTGTGAACAGCTGGAAAATGGGACAAAGCCAGAACAAAGGGAGTTCTGCTCCTGCACACCTGCACTGCATGCACATGGCAAAGGCCCAATGCATGAGGGCACAACAAAATGTGTATTTTTCACAGATTCTGCATGAGGTGTGTTTGTTCTCAGGTGTCCCTGGGTTCCCTGCTCAGGATGGAGGGACAGAAGGCTCAGGCCAGGCTGGGGCTCTGGTGTGGTTTGTGCTGTCACCAAGAACATGCACTGACCCTCCCTGTGCTCCCTCCCTCCCCAGCAGGATGGCCCTGTCCAGCTCAGGGGCTCAGCTCTCCTGCAGGACAATCCTCACACACTTCTGTCTGTCCCAGCATGTCCTGACTGCCCTGGGACAGGGGCTGAGCCCATGGGGTGGGACCTGCCTTAGCAGCTGCTCCAGACGTGCTCAAAGAGCTCCTGGCAGCTGGAGCTGCATCCAGGAGAGGCAGGGCTGGATTTCTGCGAGTGGCACACAGTGCCCAGGGCAGGGCACAGCACCTGCAGTCACAGATGTGCCACCCCACTGCTGCAGCCAGCAGCCTTTGGCACCATCAGCTCCCAGCTCTTCAGGCAGCCCTGCCTTGCTCCAGCCAACAAAGCAGCAGTGCCATGCTCCACAAAAGTTACAATTAATTATTTTTAGCACTGAAAGGGGGAGTCATGTGAATACTTGACAGCTTACTCATTTAAATCAATTTAAATAATTTATTAGAACCAGGCCCAAAAGCTTAGTTTTCTAAAAAAAAAAAGTATTTGTTTCCCTACATCTGCTCAATAAAGCAATAACAGAGGCATTGTTGTTGCTGGCAGCTCCTCGAAGGAATAATTAAAGAGACATGGAAGAAGCTGACTTTCAAGACTCATCCTCTCTTCACCTGGCTCCTCCTTGTGATCTGTCAAGCACCCAGCTGAAATTAATTCTAAAGGGGTACACAGAGCTCTATTGCACTAATTGCCAATTAAACAGGGAAATAAGGGTGAGTCTGACAGGCTCTGAAATCCAGACCCACTCCAAAGCCAAGGCAGGTTCATAATGCCTCTTATTTTCAACTTTTCCTTATGCTCTCCAGTTTGCAACTTGAACATGAAGAACACTTCTCCCCACATCACTGCAAAGAAAGAAATAATCCTTTTAGAGTCCACCTTTTATCCCAGCACTTGCCCCAACTTCCAAAACCCACCAAGCAGCTCTGGGTCAGCAGGTCTGTGCTCGCTGACTGATGTCATGGATCCAAAATAGCTCACCTGGATTAAGGGAGCTCAGAAGGCTTTGGGCTGCAAAAGGCAGCCCCACATCCATAGCTGTGAGGGCTCTCTAGTGAGACCATGACAAATTGTACTTTTATTTACATTAAAGGCTGCCCCAGTGGTGCTCAGGTGATGACTTTATTGGCACTGTTGGAGCTTTTTGAGCAGCAGAGCCCTCTCCAAGCCTGAGGAGGTAAAGAGGTTATTCCTGCAGCTCTGCACCATCTGCTTTGATGTAGGTTTGCAATGGTACTGAGAACAGATTGAAAAGTGTTGGAGATTTCATAAATGTAACAAATGATGGGCTTTAGTGTCCTGGAGTTGGAGTATCCATGACAACTCTGCTGAGCCAAGGAACTTCCAGTCATAAACTGAGAAAGTCACTTAAAGCCTGGTTTTATAAGATGCAGCAAGAGCCTGGTGGGATTTTTCTCTTAATCCCTAAGCACTTCCCTGCCTCCAGCTGTTATGGGACACAACATCTTCAGCTGTAGGGTTCCTCACTTTCAGCTGGACCCAAGAGCAGTTACAGCTTAAAGAAGATCTACCTAGAAAATTGTTCCCAGAAGGAAGCCCCAGTAATCCACTTCATTTCAAAACCCAAAAATACAAAAAACCCCCGAACCACACACAACACCCTCCCCCCGTAAATCTGTTAGCACTGCAGCCTCTGAAGAGTTCACCCAGAACAGAGCCCCAGGGGACTGAAAAGCTGATTATCCCAAGCATGGCACATCCCACCTAAGCCCACCAACACACATCCCCCCAGGGCTTTTTAGAAACCCTTTTTATTCTGGCCAAGTCAAGGGCTGGGGCATAGCTGCTGTTTCCCATTCTTTCCCTAAAGAATTATTCTTTATTCTGTCTCATTAGATGATGAGCATTTAGAGGCACATTTGAAAGCACTTCTCTTCCAAATGCTCAGTGACACAAGCACAGGTCAGATGACAACTTTACAACTTTGATCCATCACTAATTCTGTTTTCCAGAGTGATCTCAGAGCACAAGGCTCTGCCCCAGCTAACTCCAGCTGCTGCTTGTTCCTCTCAAACACAAGTGGCCTCTTCCCCTCCTGTTTCCCAACAGTGAACATTAAAGGGTAGCACACAACCCATTCCTTTTCTGTGATTAACTGATTTGACCACATACATTATTCATGAGCACTTGAGGTTTTAATTGTAAAACTCTGACCCTTATGTGGTATAGGACTGTCAGCTGTCTTGGAGATTCAATGCTGGACTGTTGAGGATTCCCAGTCTCCAAGCCCCTAACTCATCACTGAAGTATTTACTAAATCCAACACTTCAGTGAAGCCTGTGGAACCAAGTGTTCACATCCTAAATTTAGACATTGAACAGATACTCTGAGATTCAGGCAGAGGATCCAGTGACTCAGAGATGCACGTTTTCCAGGATTTTACTAAAAGGCTCTTGACAGTTCCAAGTCCCACTGGCCTGACCCTCACTCCATGCCTTGCACACACAAAAGGCCACAGAGCCCTGAGGAGTGTCCAGCTCTGCTCACCCAACAGCAACACTCCTTCCACAGGGACCAAGAGACTTCATCTGGGGAGACACAAAATGATTGTGGGCAGGAATCTGAAAGAAATGCACAGACTGGCAGGGAGCACAGAGGGTCACTGGTGCCACCTCCCTGCTCAGACAGGGCCATCCCAGAGCACAGGGCACAGGATTGTGTCCATGTGGCTCTGGAATATCCCCGCTGAGGGACACTCCAGCCCCTCCCTGGGCAGCCTGTTCAGGGCTGGGCACTGCCCAGGGCAGAAGTTGTGCCTCCTGTGCAGGGGCACTTGCTGGGCTCAGTCCCTGCCCGTTCCTCTGGTGCCACTGCTGGGCCCTGCAGCAGAGCCTGGCTCCAAAGGTGACCAAGGTCCCACCAGGAGTGGCACAGCAAGTGAGCACCACCATACAGGAGAACAGGAGGGCCCTTGGACTGCAGGTACCCAGGGGCAGCAGGGATAAAAGCTCCAGGAGACCAGACTGGCCAAGCTCTGCTCATTAGCTCCTGGAAATGGGTAAGAGTTAATTAACACCCAGCAGCACAGCAGCAGCCTGCTCGAGTTACATCCAAACCCAAACAGGAGCAGCACAGCAGCAGCATCTCACACCCAGCTCACAGGGCTGATCTCCAGATCATTTATTGACTCATTTACACTTCTTTTGTCACTAAAGTTACCAAATTTTTATATTGTCCATGGCCAGCACAAATCCCAACCTGTCCAAGGGAAGCCCACCCAAGAAGTTTCCCAAAAGCTTGGTGGTTGCTGCTATTTGCAATCCTGAGGTTCTGCAGGTCAGCAGCAGTTTTTAACATCAAAAGCACAATATGGAAATCTGGTTCACAAGTAGACAGCGCTGAAAAAACTGTATCCCTACTACACCTAATCTGATTAGCATTTACATAGAGAGCTCTCAGTATTTTGGACAAAATACTGCAAATAAAAAGTTGATAGAGTTTTCCCTTGCTAAAAAAAAAACCATGGGCTTGGGCATGTTTAGAAAGTTCTCTCTACTGAGAAACAGGCTTTCCATACTTCTCCAGTTACAAATTATTAAAACAACAAAGAAAACTTTATAAAAGCAGATGTAAAAAATATTTTTTAAAAAATTTAAACCCTTCTGTGAAGTTGAAGATTACACTGGAACGTACTTTTTAACTAATAAGCTCTTAGAGCCCAAATTATATTTTAAAATAAGCCTTCTAATTTCAAATTGTTATGACTTCAGGGAATTTTCTAACTGGGATCCAGGTAGTTTTAAATGGAAGTAAAGAGGCAAAGAAAACGATAACAGAAATTAATTAAGGGAATTAAATAGTCAATTGATTCTTTTCATGTTCAAAGCAATGCAAGGTCTATATTCAACAAATGGGAAGGTAAATCAGAAAATTTCCTTTATGTCCACTCTTTAAATCTGTACCTAATTGATTTCATGCACTTTACATCTTTATGAGCTTACAGTTAACAACATGTTAATATAAATAAAAGACATGACTCCAGTAATGGCTTCACTAAAACTAAAATACAATGGGAGTGCTGTAAGTGATCTTTCTTGCTGACAATATTGAATTTATACTAAATATAGAAGACAGTTATATAGATCTACTGGGATGTGCTCCTGCAGAGGATCTTGGACAACTGAGAAACGTTATGATATAGAGACCTGAGTTTCTCCAGTTCATTGTGGGTTGCCTGATAGCACGGGATTAACTGAAGGGAGGTAATTAAGGAGGGAGGAGCAGAGCTGGGGCTCTCCAGGGCAGCAGGAGCCTTCATTCCCCAGCCAGGAGCAGAGAACCCTGGAGAGTGACACAGTGCCAGATAATTGTTGCAATCCCTGGCAATCCTGCTGGTTTACATGCTGAAGTTCTTTGAGTTGCTTTAAAAAGATGATTTTTATGAGGTGTGCTGACAGACAAGCGTTGTCCTGCTGCAGACCTGGGAGCAGTGCTCCTCCTCCAGCCTGGTCTGGGACTTCTCACACACCTCCCACAGCTGCAACAACTGGGACAGCCTAACACACAATCACAGCTGTCTAATTCACAATGAAAAACCCATTTTACATCACAAGAGTACATTTCTTTAATTCAAGGTGAAGTCAGAAGTATTTTTTCTTCCCCCAGAAATATCAGGATTTATAGTTTCCAGCTAATACCTTCCACAAGGTCTATGCACTAAGCTGCTCAACTTTCTTATGCCCATTTATGCTGCCTCAACTTTGAAATATCAGAGCACAGCCCTGTTATCAGTACTGAGTGCTGGCAGGAATATCTAAGCCACTCCATCTCCTCCTGCCTCACCACAAAGGACTGCCTGCTCAAGGTGTCATTCCTTGTCTCTTTGGTTTAGGTTTTAGACAAGCCATTGGTCAGGAGTCCCTCTGAGCTCTTGACTACCCAGCCTGAAACATCTCACTGTCAGACACCTGCCTCCCCCTTGCATTTATTTCATACCTCTCTAGTTTCACCCTTCTGTCTTGAATACTGTTTTTCAAATATTTATAGTGGATTATGTTCCATTCCTCTCCCAGTCACCCTCCACACCTTGTAGTGAATTTCCTTATTAATCAAATCCTCCAAGCTCCTGCTCCTTTCCTAGCTACTCTTTAGCCATCTCCTCTATTCCAGAACTTCACAGTGACCAGACACCAGTGGCAATCTTCTTTATTCCTCTGTTTGGACTCAGTCAGGATCGAAGCACGAGAGACGGATTTTTGTGTTTGGACTCGGTTGTTTATTAATTCTTATCTACAGTACAGTGAGTTCTACAGCACTTCTAGCTAACAAGCTAAAAGTGACAAAATAGAGCTGTATCGTGCTCATTACGAGGTCTTTTAAGGCCCAACTATCCAATTAAAAGTTAACATCTACATTATTCACACTTTTGACCCAATAACCAAACACCTGTGACCCACACTGTGGTACTTTCTATCAAATTAAAAACTACTACTTAAAACCAAGAAGAAGAAGGAACAAGAAGGAAGAAGAGCCAACACCCCAGAACCTCCATCTTGTCCCATACCTATTACTGTATTCTAAAACCCCAAATTCCAAACCCTTCACCAAGTGATCTTAAACACTTCTATTCAAACTGCACACCAGTGATCCCAATTCCATCACTCAATTTTGGAAGCCTTCTCCAAGGCCTCAAGTCAAAAGCAGAGTTCCTTTGAGGGTCAGTGCCAGAAAGCACAGAAAGTTCAAAACTCCCAGGGCTTCAGGGTTCCAACAAGCAGAATTCATTATTTTGGGTGCACCATATCAATACTTCCTATAGAAGCACAGCCCAGTGCAGCCAGCTGGGTCCAGGTCTCAGACATTCCCCAGGCCCTGGAGGTGTGGCACAGGATTCCCAGGCAGCCACAGGAGCAGTTTGGGGACAGAGGGACAGGCTGGGTGTCTGACAGCTCAGCTGCCCCCTCACTCTTCTGCTCCCAGCCCCAGCACTCCCCTCTGGGAAAGGAACATTGACACCATGCAGGAGTTTCCTTTGGCAGTCAGACAACATCAGCTTTACACACAGCAGCTCCTGGAGACACCAAGAAAAGAGCAGAGACTCCAACAGGAAATCACCCTGCCTGTCCTGTCCCCTGCAGCCTTGCTGCCCATGCAAGGATTTGCAATTACAACCTCTGCAATCCTGTTCCTTTCTTTTTGGGGGCGGATTTATGTCCCTGGGCACAGACTCCTCACATATTCCATCTACAATTCAGCTTTCAGCACCTGGTTTACATTCCCAATGGCTCCATCCAGGATGTGTTTCAAATGCAATAACCAGGAATTTTGCATGCAAAATGAAATCCAAATACACTCCCAGATCATGAGGGTAGAACAAGAAGAAATGAATGAGACACTGACTGTCAGTAAGGAAAACAAAAATCCAGGCAATAATGGAAGGGGAAATAACAACAAACTCAAAGTAAGCTAACTTTAATGTACAAATGTTCTTATGTTCAAAAATCAAAGCCTACATTTAACAAGTTCATAGGCAAATCAAGTTTCATATATTTCATATCCATTTCTTTGTTTTACTGTGACCTACCTATTTAAGTATATTGCTTCAAGAAATAAATTGCTTTCAAAAAGAGAGGAGAGGAGAGGAGAGGAGAGGAGAGGAGAGGCCTCACAGTCAGTGACAATTCTCCAGCATTTCACTGCCCACATGAGCTGACTCCCCCACCCTCCACCTCACTCCGTGTTCTCCTTAGAGCCTCTGCACATGTTGGGTTCTCTTGCACCCTGTGAAAAGCACAGTGTAGCACTAAGGAAGTATCTGTTCTATGCAGAAATTCACCAAGTTTTCCTCTTGACCCACATCCTGGAGCCATTTCAGTTTCCAGTTCTCATGAGCTGAAATTCTACATTCTTGTTCATGTACTTTTTTTGGCTGTTTAAAAAAACAACAAACCCAACATATCACATGCAGCAAACTACTCTCCCTTTCACATACTCAACCCATGACCTCTGGAATGCAGCTTTCTCCAAAACAGCCAGGAAAAGCTTCCCAGATTTATTTTACCATATGAATTCTCTCAAAATGTTCTTGCTAAGTGATGAAGAAAGCAGTTTTACACTTGGAAAGTAAAGGTAAGTGTGAGATGGTAGCAAAAAGCAGGAGTGTGAAAAAAAAATCACTGCTCCCAACAATATTCAGCAGTGTCCTTAGGGGTTTTGGAAAGCAAACTTGGCAACAAGAGCAATACTGAAAGGACTATCACTCAATAGCTGACTGAAATAAATGTTGGTTTCTGCTACTATGAGCCAGCTGGGTTTATCCTTGTCAAGAATATCACACATGGTTGGCTCACAGTCTATTACAGAGGGGCAATGATTCAAACCAGGGCTCTCAGGGGCCAGCCTGTGCCATCTGTAACACCAAGTGCCATACATGAGAGTTGCTCTGCAGATGTGTAATTAACATGAAAAATTAGTTTTCAAGCAAAATACCACTGTTAAAACATCTCAGTTCCTTTTCCTTATGTAAATATGGAGTTCAGCTTCGTTACAAACCAGTACAATAGGAAGTTGTCCCCAAAAATCCATCCTTTCCCCTCCATTCAGAAACGAATAGTTCAGCCCTCAGTAGAAGTGAGCATCTCAATTCATCATGATTTCAATTCCTTCATGCCAGTTTAATATGGCAGGAAAGGGGAAAGGTTCAGAGAGGTCAAAATAAGGTCTCCCTTTTCCTGCTGGTTCATTCCCAAGCCAGCACTGGTGGAAGGGGTGAGAGGAGTTGTACTGCTGAGGGTTCTGTGGCACTGCACTTTGGGCCAGGGTGTCTTGGGCAAGCCTAGAGCTCTTCTCACCCTCCCTCACTGCTCTGGGAGCTTTGGCTCAACCTGCCCAAGCCAAGCAGCTCAGCTGGGGGTCCTACACCCCCTCTGTGGGGCTGCTCTTTTAGGGCATCTCTGGCTGTGTCTCGTGTCTGTATGCAGCTCATCTGCACGAGAAACTCCTTTCCAGAGACATCAGCAAGTGGCAATTCCTTCCACTGAGCTGTACCAGGATTTGCTTTTCACTCCTGGCCAGCACCCTTCTGCAGCTGGAGCTGGGCCTTGACCTCCCTGTAGCTGCCTGACAACTTTGCCAAGCACAGACCCAAACCAGGAGAGCCATTTCCACTGGAAGCAACCCCTGTCCCCACCCCAGGTCCCCAGGCTCATGGCTTGGCTATCAGCTTCAGTTTGACCTTCCAGAAAAGAACCCAGAGCAAATGCCTGCCGAGCCACATCTCAGGATATCACCATGGAGACAGACCAGTGAGGCTGAAACTGTGGTCAGGCCAGCAACCAGCATCTCCCTATTGCAATTCCCATTTCCCAGCCCTGGCAAAGGTCCCTGCATCCTTTCACAAAGCTGCTGCAAAGTCACAGCTGAGGCAGCTCTGTGGTTGACACCTGTTAGAGGAGTGGACTCACTCACATGTGAGATTTACCCAAAGCAGCACAAAGAGAATAAATTCCAGGAGCAGAGATGGTGTTATCCCTGCCTTCTACCACCCAGCAACCTGGAAACTGAGGCTCTTGCATTAAATGTAGAAGGAAAATTTCAATGCAACATTTTAAATGACAAGATTTTCCTCTCAAAAGTATTGAAGTATTGTGATCTCAAGTGTTATTTCTGAGGAAAAAATATTATCACCATTATGCAATATTTTCATCGTGGAAAAATGGTTTCTCTTCCAATCTCTATTTAAAGCATTAAAGTGCCACCTTTCTGTTTACTGCATGAAAATTATTTGTGTGGTTTTTAAAGTGTGGAAGAAGCAAAAGCGAGCTAGCAGTAACCAAGGCACTTCTAAAATAAACACAGACCTTCACAAAGTGCCCTACAGTCACAGACAGGATGTTCCCTGTAACATTATTTCCAGCTTCATGCCACCTACCAGACTTCATTTATTATTGTACCTCCTGGAAGAACCAAGTTTATACAGTTTATACACAGTTATATGCCCAAAGTCAGGGAAACAGGAAAAAAAAAACCCACACAGAGAAGTATGGCCAGGAGAAATCAGATCAGCAGCTCTGAGTATTAAAAGGGCAGGAAATATGAAAGGAAAGAAGCCACTGATCCTGCTGACACTCTTTTCCAGATTAAGCATATCTAGCACATCTGACTCATTGTCAACTGGAATAAGGAGATATAAAAGGAAAGCAGATACTACACACATTTGTGTTATTGCACAAACCGAGGGAAGGTTTTATCTGCTGCTGGGGTGAAGACAGAACATCTCCTTCTTCATGGTCACATTGCCTAAATCCTCTGACAACATCAGAACCTGGCTGGGGGGGCTCAGAAATTATTTACTTGTGGGTAAGTAATTTGAGCCAGGAGAGCAGGCAGCTAGTCAGCCTGGGGTCACTGGAACATTAGCTCCTGTACTGAAATCACTTGTTTTTAACTGGCTTCTGACTGGCATGTTCCATTGCTTCAAAAACAGCCAGCCTACGCCTCAGACACACACAAGTAGCTACAAGGGTTCCCTTACAGACTTCTCGAATCCATTGAGGACCTCTAACAGGAACTTATAACAATGGATTCAGGAGACTAAAAATAATAACAATAACAATAATAATACACCCCTAAAACCTAGATTTTTCCACTCAACACCACTGGAAGACAATAAAAATGTTGAGACAATCACCTCCCAGACTGCCTTGCCTTCCCAAGGCACAAAACCTGCCTTCCTCACTCTTTTGCCCAGACCAAAACCAAAGAGCAAACAGGCTAAAGAGCTCCAGACCTGCTGTCCTCCTTGTGTTCCTTGGCAGTGTGGTGAACCATGAGACCATCAGGATCAGTGCTGTAAACACCAGCCTGGGATGGCCTGAGATGCCAGGAGCAGGCAGAGGTGACAGCCCTGTCAGTCAGAGCCTGGCACAGACCCCGACCCCAGTGTTTCACCAGACTGACAGGCCAGCACTCTGAACCATTTCTGGTTCAGCTATTAGGTGACGACAGGCTAATGGGGAGAATTTATACCAATTCCTGTGTAAGTGCTTTTAGATTCACAGAGAGATAAAAGCTAAGAAATTATTAGCACTAGAAGAGATGGATGATCTTTGAATTGCACTGTTTTTTGCCTCAGTCTGTGTCCTTATAAAACTTCCCATATGCTAAAAGAAAGTCCTGGCACTGCTGAGAGCAGCATCAGCTCAGACAAGGCTCAAATTTCTGTCTTACCCTCCTCTTTAGTTCTCCTTCCAAACTCATCACTAAAATACTCCAGCCTTATCTCAGCAAATTTACTTAAGCAATTTTGTCCTACATATTAAATTTTCAGAAAATTTATATTTTCCCTCTATAAAACAGAACAGTAGCCTATAAAGATGCCAGACAGACTTTGATAGCCCCAGTTGCTTCAGTAAGGTAACCAAACTCATGGTTCTTACCTGTAGTCACCTTTGAGGAAGTGACTGAAAGTTAAACAGGTCATGCTGAGCAACAGCAGAATGGTAATTAGATTTTTCTCACTCTCAGGTCTTCTGAGCTTATCTCCTCCTCAGCAGAAAACCCTTCCTTACTTGTATCACACCCAAAAAAACCAGCAAGCAGGACATGTGTGCAATTCTCTGAGACTTGCTTGAAAATCAGAAAGGAAATGAAATCAGGAAGCTCCTCGTGCCCAACAAGGCAGGGACAGGGTCACACACCCGGGAACAGGAGCCAGGTTTGAGCAGTGAGCAGCAGCACCTTGTGCAGCAGGAGTGGGGAACATCTGGAGAGTCACTAAAGCCAAAAAGGTCAGCTGCCATCTCCATCACATGTGGCACAGTGAGATCCAGGAGCGAGGAATTCTGACTTTTGACCAGGATTTCAAAGCTGGTATGTACAAAATGTGCTCTACAGAGCTTCATCCTCCCCAGCCTTAGCTGGAAAGATCTCTCTCCTTGAGGACATTTGATATTGTGTATGAACTTGCTTTTAACATGCATGGACAAGAACAAGTTTCAGGTGTAGTGACTTAGAAACCATTTGTGCACAGATACTGTCCCAAGAGCTGGGCAGCCCCTGGTCCCAGCTGCAGTTCTCAGCACAAACTCACTCTTGCACATACAGCAGCAGTAGCATCTTCAAGGCCTCAAAAAGAGAAATACAAATCAGATTTATGCTGCCTCAGAGAGACCACAGAAACACAGGACCAAAAACTGCAGCTGTAAAGAGTGAATCCATTGTCCTCATGTGTATCAAGTAAATGTCACATTTAATGGCATCATTCTATGACTGATTTTTCCATATCACTAATGACTATTCCACTAAGTAGCTAATTAGGAAACCACAGGAAAAGCAACTCTTGACATGGCCCCGACCAGCACTGAGGTTCTCAGTTCTTCCTGCAGATCCCTAAGGTCCACCCTGGATTAACAGAAAAGGGAGAGACTCATGCTGCAATCAAGAACAACTCAAAGTAAGCTCAGAAAAATCCCTCAGAAGTGGAAAGAACAAGATCCTTGCAGATGGCAGAAAGGTTATGTAAAGACACCACACTTCAAGAGGTGAAGCTGTGCCTCAAATAAAGAGAACCTGTACTAGTCCAGCAGGCTGACTGCACAACCACTGCAAACCAGGTCAAAACATTTTGGAGGAACAGCTTGCAAAAGCTGTAACATCTAGTAATAAACCCTTTATGACAAATGGCTGAGGTAGTAGCCTGCTAGAGAATCTGCAGGGCCCAGGGATGATCAAGGGAGAAAAAAGAACTTTCACACAAGAGAAGTCCACAATAAAAAAAGACTGTATTTTTTCCTTTTCAGTTGGAAGGTGTCAGTGCTAGAAGTCTTTTTTACCCCCTCAAGACAGTGGGAGCTGGTGGCCCTGAAAGACCCACATGAATTTGAAGTGCCAGTAGAAGAATTTTAGCAAAGGTACAAAGCACTGAGTACCAAATCATGAGCAGAGAACACAATTCAATCAAGAGTTTTCAATTCATTCAAAGAAAAGAGCTGAACTTCTAAATTTTGTGTTTGTTCAATATCCAGTTTTGACCCCATGTTTAATCCTGCACAGGAATTTTTAACCTGACCTTTCTGGAAGGGCATAAATATCACCTCCTTGATTTATAACATATAAACGTTCACACGGAAATGCCTTTTTACAGTGTTTTGCTCTGTGCACTAAGAAAAGCAATGCACCAAATGACAAAGCACAAAACTTTGTCCAGGTAATTTGCACAGGTCTTCACTGTGGAATAGTTTCAGCTCCCAGCATTGTAGGCTAAAGAAGCCAGATATGCAAATCCCTCCAAGAAGGCTAAGTAGGGATCTGGTAACTCCTTCATGGGCATCTCTGAAAATATAATATTCCTAACAAGTGGACCAGTTTACAGAAAATGGTCGATTTTGAATGGGTAACAAAACTCCAGGAGTTCACAGAGGTGCCCAGCTGGACATGGACAGACTGAATTTCTCTCTGACTCTCACTCACCCCAGTCTGGGCACTTTCTAAAATGGTTTGGATGAACCATCCAGTGCAGTAAGTCTCTCCCCACTAGGTATAGGCTGGATTAAGTGACTTGGTTTAGGATGGAAATTTAACTTGAGCTCTGAATGAATTTGGTTGGGAGTTCTCTCATCCATGTCCCTGCTCAACACCTTTGATTTCAGCACAATAATATGGTCTTAGAAGATTGTGTGTCAGCTCCTTTGCTCCAGTTTTGTTCCTGCACTCTGCACAGCCAAATCCTGTGCCTGTGTCTCTTTGTCAAGTGGTTGTAAAAGCACAAGTAACCATTAAACAAGCAAAAAGTTACAGCTACCCCTGCCAGTGGAACATAAATTAACTCTATTATCCCAAACTGTATTATAAACAGGTACTGCAGCATTCAGGCTATTTAATAAGATGATATTTAATTATCTCACTAAGAGTTGTGAGGATAAATTCACGTCTGTAATTAACACTGACTGAAGACAGAGCTGTCTTTGCGAGCACAACCCCACAGGCACACCTGAGGGGACAGCAAAGGGGAACAATTCACCACAAGGACCATGACTGCAGCCCACGGAATCATGGAATGCTGTGGGTGGGAATGGACCTCAGAGATCACCCCATCCCCCCTGCCATGGCAGGGACACCTTCCCCTGTCCCAGGCTGCTCCTACCCCAATGTCCAGCCTGGCCTGGGGCACTGCCAGGGATCCAGGGGCAGCCACAGCTGCTCTGGGCACCCTGTGCCAGCCCTGCCCACCCTCACAGGAACAATTCCTGCCCAATATCCCATCTAAACCTGCTCTCCTTCAGTCTGATGCCACTCTCCTTGCCCTTTCCCTCCATGCCCTTTTTAAAGCCTCTCTCCAGCTCTCAGAGCCCCTTCAGGTACTGAGCTGCCTCAAAGAGGTGACCCCAGAGCCTTCCCCTCTCCAGGATCCCAATTCCCTCAGCCTGTCTCCAGCCCTCTGATCCCCTTTGTGACCTCCTCTGGACTCACTCTAATTGTACACACTCTTCATTTGAACTAAACCAGTTGCTTCTCAGTTCACATGTGCTGGATAAAAGCAAATTTACCTTCTCTTATATTTTGATACCAGTGTGCCTTGCAACCCTGGACATTTGAAGTAGCAAATCTGAAGTTTGGGAACTAGGTTTGTATTATAAAACTTCCTGAGCTATTGTAACTTGTACCTAAGTTTTCAAATGATTTTCAAATGATACAGCTGAGAGCAAAACACATTCATCTTCACCTTGTCAGCTTGGAGGCTGTCAAACAGAGCAGAATGGACACACTTCTCTCACATGCACAAGGACTTGGCTCACAATTAGAATTCATTTCCCAGTAAAATACATAAAAGCAAAGTTCCTTCAATAAAATACTTTCAGATCTCTAAAAGGTTGGAAGGCAGTTTAAATTCTCATGATGCAAGTGCACTTGAACTCAGTCCTTTCCATTCGACTCTGATCTATTTGCTTTTTTGCATTTCCCACAGGACTTAGCACTCCAATTTTCCCTTGATGTCTGCCATTCCTGAAAGCCCAGAGGAAATTATAAGAATAGCCTAATACAGATGAAAAATGAAGCAATCCATAGGCACTAAAATGGAAAATTGCATACATGTATATTATATTAACTACACAGAAATACATCTTCCAGGAGACTGTACAGTAATTGTTGCAAAAATAAATCACACCTGAAAAGGGCTTATTAATGTTATGGGAAATAATGTTGCTTTTAATGTAATTTTTACTGATGGTTTGCTAATTTACTTTTGAGTACACTGTAATTAGTAGCCTTTACAGCAATTTAGGTTAAAAAAAGAAAAATCAGAGGCTATGTAGGTCAACACCAACATTGTTTATGATTTTAAAATGGAAAAGAAATCCTGAGGGATTCCAAAGGCTGCTTTCCCAACAATTGTGGATTCCCAGCTATGCAAACCCTTAATTATGAGAGGAAGGCAGAATTAGAGATACTAATTATTATTTCACTTCAGAATTGGGAAAGAGGGCAGAATACCCAAGACAGCCTCAACATTTACCAAACACATATTGAGCAATTCTTAATTTGGTGGGTTTTGTCAGTGTTGTTTGACAGTGCCACCAGAATAACAAACAATGGAGCCCAAGACAAAGGTTATGGCTGTCCCTGTTATTTTTTCACAGACAGAGGCATAAATCTGACCATTTATCCAAAGGTTCACATCCTCAGTTTACTTAAGAGAAAGCCTCTGTTGATTCATGGAGCCAAGGAGCCCCTCTGAGCAAACAGAGACACATCCTACATTTTCCATCCACAGCTCAGATGTGTGCCTGAGGCCTCAAAACAGGAGCTGCATCCCTGGATGATTCTCAGGGAGAAAAATTAATACACCAGATTTTATGAGCAATGTATTCAGCTGCCTTCAGTCAAACCCAAAACTGCCTAATTTGTCCTTTTAAGCACAGCCCAAAGTGACAGTGTGAAGCATTACACAAACAGACACATGTCCTTCACTAATGAAGCAATAGGTTTTTAAGTCTCTATACAGGTATAATATGCTAATGTCAGATAGAAATGTATCATTATGAATAACATTACGCTCTATTCACTTGATATGTCCTCAAACAGGATGTAATAATCTCTCAAGTTTCCCCTTGTCTAAAAATTCTCTTAAAAAGGAGATTAATTTTCATGCTTGCTCACAAGCAAGTCACAGAGTCTCTGCAGTGAACATTATCCAGATACATCCAAAGAATGTCTGTTTTTTAACCAAGGAAGCATCCTCTCCAGAGGCCTAAGAAACCCTTGTGGAGAAGAAAAAGATATGGAACTTCCTTAGTCTCCTAAAATATTTCTCCATACAGATGCCAGAAGATGAATCTGATGTGTTACAGTAAATTATTATATACCCTGTGGATACAGGGCATTGATGTGTTTCCCTGGGGATTAAAGAGGAAGCAAAGGAAAATCATGGAAAATCATGTAAAGTTCTTACTCTTCAAGAGCACATAAACAGCAGTAGAATCATGGAATGTCCTGGGTGAGAAGGAACCCCCAGGGATCACCCAGCCCTGCACACATACCCCAACAATCCCTCCCTGTCCATCCCTGGCAGCTCCTGGAGCTCTGGCAGCCTCGGGGCCGTGCCCATTCCCTGGGGAGCCTGGGCAGTGCCAGCACCCTCTGGGGGAAGAACCTTTCCCAAAATCCAGCCTGAGCCTGCCCTGGCACAGCTCCAGCTGTCCCCTGGTCCTGTCCTTGTCACAGAAGCAGAGATGGGAGCTGTCCCTCAGGAGGAAGCTGCAGGCTGTAAATTGGCTCTGCTGTGGCTCTGTACACCAGTGACATTTCAGGAGGTTACTGAAGACATTGGGGATTGTCACCCTTGCTCTCCCCCTTACAGCCTGACATAACTGCAGCTCTCTCATCACAGAATGTGGTGCTTTTCAGCCCACATTTGTGCTCTTCTCTCTGTGTTCCTGAGCACAAGGATCTGTGTGTATGAGCAGCTCTAACAGGAAGCTCAGGGGAACCTCTGACATTGCTGAGAGGATCCCTTTTGGAGGAGCTGCTCAGGGTAGAGCAGAGGCTGGTGCAGCCCCACATGGCAGCAGCCCCAGGCCTGTGTTGTCTGTGAGCTCCCAGCCTGCAGTTTGTCCTGCCCCTGTCCCTACAAGGCTAGCAGAAGCAAACACAGCCCTCAGGACCTCCCTGTCCTCTGAGAGCAGATAAGAGAATACAGATGTTAGCCCCGTACTGAATTCACTGCTGGGGACTGCTCAAATGGTTCTGTGGTACCACAACGTCCCATTGAGCAGTTCAAGAATCCTATCTCCCTCTTTGTTCAGGGCGATTACACTTTTTTATTCTGTTCATTCTTCAAGAGATGTTGGAGCTGGAGGCTCACAGCCAGCTCCTTAGTTTTAACCAATTTATTTTATATGCTTCAGCAAGGTCTTCTAAAACCAGGAGCCTCTTTAATCCAGTGTGGAAAACCCTCTTTAATTTTTAACAGAAGAATGAAGACTTGGTCTTCCAATGAACAAGACTTCTCATTTAAAAAGAAAAGTGGAGTTAGCAATATGCTCTCTAGCATTTTTCCAATAATTTTTAATGAACATATAAACAACATTTTTAGGCTTGAAGATATTTTCTTGTTTCCCACATTTAGAAAGTTTTTGACAGGAAATAATTCTTTCATCTAGTATTAAAACACAGTATCAGGCATCCATTAAAGACCTAGTCTGGAACCTAAAACAATTTAATTATGTGGTAACACCTCTCTTTCACTATCATGGTGAATTCAGTTTGTCAGGAGAGATTGAACTCATGAATCCTATTAAACTTATTACCCTATTAAACTTATCACCAGCTTGTTTTAATTTCAGAACACATCTCCTTGCTGGAATGGAGATTGCATCAGGTCTGAGACTAAATGAAAAGGCAAAGGTTGTGCTGTGGTGCAATACCTCAGCAGTTCCACTGGGGGTTATGGATTTGGGTGTTCAAAACCTGAGCACAAATGAGCCCCAGAGCTCCTTGGGGCAGCCTCATGTTGTTCCCAGGCAGCAGAGCCATCACCACTAACCCATCAGAGTCTGTGGGTGGCTCCACACAGGTCTGCCCCACAGCAGCTTCATCTCCCTGGTGCCTTTGAAAGGCTCTGGGAGAGATCCTGTACTGAGCACCAACGTGGAAACATGGAAAATATAATCATTCCTGGAAAATGGAATCATTAAGGTTGGAAAAGATCTCCAGGGTCACTGAGTCCAACCTGTTCCTGATCCCCACCTTGCCCCAGCCCGGAGCACTGAGTGCCATGTCCTGCCCTTCCTTGGGCCCCTCCAGGGATGGGCACTCCAAACCTCCCTGGGCAGCCCCTGCCAAGGCCTGACCACCCTGTCCATGGGGAAATTCCTCCTGATGTCCACCCTGAGCCTGCCCTGGCCCAGCTTTTGCTCTTGTCCTCTCAACTGGGTTGGAAGAGCAAAATGGAAGTAAAGAAATCACAAAAGCAAGGATTCCTGATGTGAAGATGCCTTAGGTTAAAATGTAAGATACACCCAAAAGTATGTATTCTATGACCAGTTGATAAGCTGTTCAAGCAGGTGGAGCAGTGTTCCTATCTCCTCCATGACAACTCTGGGGGTGTCTCTGCTACTGGGCCATCAAGTTTCACTGCATGACTCTTAAAATTCCATCATCCCATTGTGAGATGCTCTGCCCATGGGAGGAACCAAGCATTCATTCCTGAATATACCCTGAGGTTTGGAACACCATGGGCAGCCTTACCTACTGAATTCCTAGAGGACAAGAGCTCTGTAACCACCACTGGACCTTCAGAGGGAGACCAGACCCTTCTACAGGATCACTGCTTCCACAGAAGCTCATCTATCACTCCAACAGGCCTGCAGGCACCATTTAATGGGACTGCTGCCACCACCCTGACCAACACTCAGGCAGGTTGTATCCTGACTCTGTCAGTTTAAGACAGCGTTTTTCTGCCCTTATTTTAATTTTTCTATTAAATTGTTATTCTGACTTGGAATCTCCTGCTGATTTGTTTTCAAACTAGTAAGAAGAGAGAAAATTACAAAATCTGACATCCCTGACAAGATAATATTTGATTATACTGCTCTGTCAGAATAATGCCCTAAACACCACCTTCTGCTGTATCACTCACCACAGTCAGGACTCCTTTTTTTCTGAACAGATACAACCAGAGGCTCTTTGTGTCCAGGCATGACCATGACTCTAGACCAGAACTTCAACTCATTTGAGGTTTCCTTCAAGCAAAGTTAGGAGAAGAGTGAAGTTAGGAGAAGTTTTACTCTGATAACAGTAAATAAAATAACCTGGGCTTTGATGTTATGACAAAGAACTTGTACCTCAGAACCAAGCCCAAGTCAATGTGAAGGCTGGCATGGCTAATTCTGGAAATCCAAAAGCTGCACCTTTCAGTACAATAACTATTTTTTAGTGTTTCTACATATCCCAGGGTTTCATAGTTCTTAAATTTCCCACACTATGTCCGTGTTTCAGAAGACAGCAACATTTTTGTAAAATTATGGTTTGAAAAGCCTCAAAAATGTTGTCAGGTTCCCACTCGGGAATTCAAATACAATGTACAAACAGAAATTTCTTCCCATGAATTTCCTGTAGGTCTGCATCTGAACAGATGTGTGAGGTGCCCTTTGACAGAGGGTGGGAAACTAAGGCCCCAAGCAGTGACACCATGTGCTCAGAAACAGCAGCAGAGCAGGGCATGAGCCCAGGTCTGCAGATTCCTTGGTTTGGGGATCAGATCAGGAACATGGGACACCTTCTGAACCACAAGTTTTCCATGCAAAGGGAGGATAAGGAGACAGGATAGATGAGAAAGAAGGAATGCCATTTCCCCATCATTTATCTTCTCATAGTTTCCTTGTAGAAAAACGTTAACAATTCCTGTTTATCAACTTCCAATTTCCTCCTCCACTTGTCACACTAAGTGACAACTTGCTGGTTTATTCAAAATATATGTTAGTTGTTGTGCATTTTCATTTGTTTTGATTCCAGTCTCTCTGTCCTCCCCTTAAGAAACAGGAAGGAATGATGCAGTATTGGGTGTTTTGGGTGAGGGAAAGGGAATTGTTAGCTTGTAAATAACAATGCAAATTAAATAGGCAAGTCAGAGACCTCTCAGAAAACAAAGGATGGGAGCAGCTCTGTGGAAAACTCTCTCTGTTGGTGAAGCCCTGTGAGGTACCACGTGTTTATGTTTCCACAGAACTGGAAGCACCTGCAGTTCTGGTGATTCACTTTGCAGAACAACCCCTGGCTCAGAGTCGTTGCCCATTGCAGACAGATCATGACAGAAGGCTCTCCAACAGCCTCCTCCCTGCCTGCAGCCTGCACCCAGAGCCTGCCAGAGCTCAACAAGGGGCAGCCTTTGCACACCAGCTTTTCCTGGGCTGTGCAAGTCCCTCTCTCCTGCTGAGCCCTGCCCTGCAGAGCACTGTGCCTTCTCCCAGCACTGGAGCTCTGCCCAGGTCAGACATGCATCTCTAGAACTCCCCACATTTTCAGGCAGGGAAGGGAAGCCACGAGATGAGTGAGACATTTCCTGCTTGCTGTGTACAACCTCTCACCCTCCTGAGGCCTTTCAACATCACTTGCTTCCCCTTCCAAGAAAGCTCTGGGCTTTTAGAGCAGAGCCTCAGCTCACAGGGCTGTTTCTCTCCGTGCTCCTGGAGACAGGCTCACTCATCTAGGTGGTAAATTATTCATGCTACACGTTCTCAGTCTAGGCCCTGGCATCACGTACCGTGTTTAATGTGGCACAATCAATATATTCTGAAAGCTGTGGTAGTCTGTGGCAAGCCATGAAATTTTGAATACCTTCTCCAACTTTTGCCAGTTTTGTTCTATTTCAATTAAAATAATTTCTGAGCAACACACAGGAAATATTCAGTGATTTCTGAATATCACCACAATAATACCTCCTATTTTAAGGGACAGTGGCCTGCAGGAAGGATTGAGGCATACTGTAGTTACTTTATTTAACACTGTAAAGCCAAATATAAATTCACATTTTATTTGCTGGTCCAAGTTTATAGGGGTTTCCAAACCAAAACATCAACTACATTTCCATAATTTGAAAACAATTGGGAATGCTTGCTGAAATGTTTAGCAACTGACTGGCATTAAACACTTAAAAAACAATGGAAGCTTCTCTCCTCCAGAAATTAAATTTCACAAGACTAAGTCTGCTTGGATGAGCCCCAGTGTGTCCAGCAAGAGCAGGGCAGGGATTGTCCCCTGTGCTGGGCACTGGTGGGATCAGTCCTGAGCCCCTCAGGACTGGACAGACCCTGAGGGGCTGGAGCGTGTCCAGGGAAGGGAACAGAGCTGGGAAGGGTCTGGAGCCCCAGGAGCAGCTGAGGGAGCTGGGAAGGGGCTGAGCCTGGAGAAAAGGAGGCTCAGGGGGGCCCTTGTGGCTCTGCACAACTCCCTGACAGGAGGGGACAGCCGGGGGGTCGGGCTCTGAGAACAGGGAACAGGGACAGGAGGAGAGGGAACGGCCTCAGGCTGGGCAGGGGAGTTTAGATTTGGATATGTGGAAAAACATCGTCATCTAAATGTTGGTCAAGCATGAGCAGAGGCTGCCCAGGGCAGGGGTGGAGTCCCCATCCCTGGAGGGGTTTAACAGCCCTGTGCATGTGGCACTTGGGGACAGTGATGGCCTGGGCAGTGTTAAGGGAATGGTTGGACTTGATGATCTTAAAAGTCCCTTCCACCCTAGATGATTTCATTCTACAATTTCCCCCAATTACAAACATACCAAAGTTAAGTATTTGCAGAATCTGGACTTTCCACAACCAACTTAATGCCTCTGTGATGTGCTGTGTGCACCCTTGATACTTTCTCTGAACAAGGAGTAAGAGACACCCATTTGTACATTCTGATGCAAGACTGCATTTTTTTTGTTGTTTGTAATCAGGCATCTTATTGGATTTTTAAATTTGGCAACACAATACATTCATATCTATACAATACCCTGTTTCAGCCCTCTAATGCTTCCACTCCAGCCTAATTTAAAACAATTTTAAACTGTTGTTCCTAGACATTGAGCTAAGAGCAAGGACAAAACCAAATACTAATGAACCAGTCTCCACTTATCACCAGGAGAGCCCGGGCTGCTCCAGTGAATTGGAATCCTGTTCTCTTGCAAAGGTCACTCAGAGCCTTGACTCTCTCATGACCATGCAGGAGTGGCTGCTCCCTTTTGAGCTGAGATTGCAGCTCTGTTATTTAAGGGATGGGAAGGAATGAAATTACAGGCTCGTCACTTCTGTGCTCTACTCCTGCCTGATTGATTAACACAGAATTCAATTTCATGCTAATCATCCCAAGTCCTTCCTACCATGTGCTAGGAGCAGGCCCTACACTGAACAGCACAGAGAGCTGCCAAAGCCACCTTCTTTCAGAAATTCTTGCAGCATTATTCACTGTAAGGCTCTGCTGCTCCTCCCTGGCAGGCTCATTTCCATCTCCACTGCTGTCTCAGACACAGCTACTCCAACCTGGCTGCAGACAGAGCAGAAGGAAAATTCCCTGCTGTAGGAGATATTGTCCAGAGGATGGATAACTCACCAGCAGGAACAGTCTGTCCTTCATATACAGTGGCTGTGACTGAATGCCTAAATTCTGGAAAAGCACAATCCAGGGCTTACTTTAATTTGGACTGGGTTTATTCCAGAACAAGCACTGCATCAGCTGGGTGCCTGTAACACTGTAAGAAACCAGGGGTCTCCTCTGCAGAGAGCAGAGATAGGGAGCAGTGGATGGGGGAGAAGAGATCTGAAGTTCAACAGGGCTGCAGCAGGTTGGCAGAAATAGTTCAAAAAGTAAAGCACAGCATCCTCCAAGCCTGGTTACACTTGGGCCCAGGGACAGTTGGGAAGTTACTGGGAAGTTTAGAAATGTTCTTACTCCCAGGCCTGGCTGGGGACAAAAGCAGGGGACAGAAGGACCCAGGACAGGACAGACTGTGGCTGCTGAGCACTGGCCAAGCCAATCCTGCCTCCCTGCAGCCCCTGGCTGCTCTGTTCTCCCTCCTTCTCAGAGCCTGCAGGTGGTTCATGCTTCCCCTCACCTTGATGTCTATTCTCTTCTTTCAGCTAAGGGTTTTTGGAAGAGGAACAGCACTATAATAGCTTAGTCTGCCCAGGACCCTCCTCCTCCTCCCTGCCTTGAGCTGGAGAGGGACCACCCCATTCCAAAGGGATGCTAGAAACCTCTGCATGGGCATTCTGGGGAGCAAAAGCTCCACATCAGTTCTCCGGTAGGACCAAAGTTCAGAACTCCTACATGGCTGGCACTCAACACTTCCTCAGCAAGCTCTGACATGCTTTTCTGATATGTCAGCCTTAGCCAAAGAAAAACATATAATATCTCTATACCTTTCTGCAAGTTGTCTTTGACTAGAGGTACTTTTAAATTATGGTCTTACAGATTATTCCAGCTGTTTCCCTGGAAAGAAAAAAAAGATTAAACAGTTGACACATTTTTCGTGAGGCAAAAGCATTCAAAAACTTATGAGCATAATTAATTTGAACATAATAATAAATCAAGATATTTGCTTCAAAGACAGCTGTTAAAAGCAAATCACTCCCAACAGGTCCCAGTGGCTGCTTTGCACTGTGCCACCAGGATTCTTAGGAGAAGGCCTGAGCAACATGGGAGGGCTTAAATCCTCTTTGTCACACTGCACCAACAGCCATTTCATGCTCTGCTTCTGCCCTGCCTGCTCCTGCCCACCTGAGGGAACAGTGAGAAGTGTTTCTTCAATGATTTAGTCAATAAACATCATTACATTAATCAGATAAATCATTCACTATATTATTTGTCAACTTTTGCTGTGCACATTGCAAGGAAAAAATTGAGCTCCCGAGAATGTTACAGACAAAAAGGTCGTGCCTACAAAAGAGCTTTGCCAAATCTTAAGCAGACTATTATTCAACAACTCCCATGCCCAAAGAGCTCCTTCTGCCCAGAGAAAGGCCAGCACAGAGACAAAACAGAGGGTTGCTTTCCAGCATCAAAATGGGGAGAAAATACATATATTTATCTTAAAGGTCGGTTCAGTCATTGAGGGGTTGCCTAGCAACACTTCCTAGCAACACCACTGCAGGAAAACCACGAGTACTCTCCTACAAGTCAATTAGAAATGGTAATTTGGATGGGAAGATCCCACAGTCCGTTCCAATTACAAACAACAATGCTTTCCTCAGTAATTTTTTTAATTAGAAGCTTTGTAAATTAATCCTTTACTCCATTTTGCTTTTCTTTACTTCTCCCTTCCAGGTACCAAAACTTTACAGCACTAAGGCAACGTCGACAGCATTAGGAGCAACACCTAAAAGGATGAAACAACCCATTCATCTCCATTTCCAAATCAATGCTGGGCTGCTTCTCTTTGCAAAAGCAGCTCAAGAGACACAGCTGGCTCTTCTGTCCCTTCACATGTGGGGCACTGTCAGAGACCTACACGAGCTGGAATTTGGGTGCTGAGCTTCCCAAAGTTCACACATCCATGCCTGGGGAGCTCCTCTTGGAGCACAATAAAATTAGGGGATGTGGTATTGCATCAGCAAATCACTTTTCTGTGCTGCAGCCTGTAAGCAATAGCAGCAGATAAGAATGGCTTAGGCTTTTTAAAAAAAGTAATTAAAGTGCTTGGTAATTTCATGTAATTTAATGCAATGTGTTCCAAAATGAGATTTGAAAACTAAAAAGCCAGGCAAAGCCTTGAGATGAGAATGATCACCTATTTAAAGCCTTTCATACTTGAATCTGTCAATCTCAGCAATGAAATTAAATGAAAAGAAAGAGGAAAGAAGAAAGTGATCCTGTGTGGGTTGGTGGCTGAACAGGGTTTAAACAGTCTCATTCACTGATATCTCCAATATACAGTAATGACAAAAAAAAATATTTCCTGCTGTCAAATGACCATAATTTTCTACTTGTTTACTCTTTCCAGAGCAAAAAAGCTATCTCCTACTTAATTGCTTGCAAAAACTATTGTATGCTTTCATTAGGGTTTTTCCTACACACCCCCTCCTTTATATAACTTGTCACTAATTTGAGGGAGGGAGATCACAGAATCCTGGAATGGTTTGGTTTGGAAGGGACCTTAAAACTCATGTCATTCCAACCTCCCTGCCATGGGCAGGAACACCTTCCACTAAACCAGGTTGCTCAGGGATGTTGCCTTCAAACTTTGAGGGAGATAAGATTCACACAGACCTCACCCATAAACCACAAGCTCACAAAACCTTGAAGAAGGAGAGGAGTCCCTTCAGAGTCTTGGATCCTGACCTGTTTTCCCAGCACTGATCTCCAAAAGGCACCACTGACCTTCATGTGGCCTGGGATGCCCTCACAATGCAGCACCAGTCACCACAAGTGTGGACTGCCACTGCTCAAAATCAGTTGGGGAAGGGGAAACTGCTGAGGCTCAGGGCCAGCAGGTACCACAGTAAAGGTGCATGGCTAACTTGCAGAGTTTGAACTCCTGGAGCACTAAGCAAGGGGGCAGAAAGAGCTTAGCTCTTCCTCATCTGTCCCCCTGCCTCAGACAGGGTCAGCTGGAAACCCTACCATTCCCAAAAGGTGTTTACCCAATGTAAACAGCCACCAGTGATGAAGATGCTGCTACCTCCAAAGACAAATCACTTCAGGGCTTCGTTAACTTGGTCATTAACAGAAAAGCTTTGTCATATTTTAAGTCCTTTGATGTTGCTCAAGACTCTCTTAAAAAAACGTAAAATCTAATTATTTCAAGAGATTTTGCATGGCACACAGGACACGTGCCAAAACAGTTTCTTTTCACAAAGGAATGCCTGCTTTTCCCAGTTTCCAGGCCCTGGTGCATGTGTGCAATTGGGAGCTGTCTCTTCCCCATGGGACACAGGGTGGGCTGGTGTCCAGGGCTATTTTCTGGTCATCCTCCAACAAAGGACACCCTTAGTTACCAACATTCCCACAAGGTCCAGCTGCCTGGCAGGGGCCAGCTCAGCTGGGAAACACAACAGGCACATCTGGAAGTATCTGACTTCAAGCTGAGAAGTGACATTACACCTCCAGCAGCATCAGCTTTATGACACCATTAAGAGAAAGCTCATTAGCCTGTGAAGGCTTTGTGGTGAATCTGCAGCCCTTTGGCTGACTAAAGCTACCTACTCATTTCATAAAGCCCACAGCAAAATTATCCAACAGCAGCAGAAGGGGGGATAGCCACAACTGTGTGATTTAATGTGTAGTTTGTCAAAGTTACAGCCTTTAGCAAGGAAAAGGTTCCCCTCACTTGCCTGAGAGCAATGGATTTGGTAATAAGGTGCATAATCAAAAAACAGCCCTGCCTCCACAGCAAACACATTTTGATGCTTGGATTTATGTGGCAGATCCTGCGTCAGTGAGAGCTGGGAGATGGAGCTGCCTACACCTTCCCTTTCAAGTGAACACAGCAAAAATACCAGGAGAACACTGAACCTCCCAAGCTGGCTGAGGAGAAAACAAACCAAAGCAGATTAAATGCTGCAACAGCAAAAACATAAATACAGCAGGTGTGGCAGATCCAAAGCAAAGGGTCTGAGACAAGTACTGCCATTCCCAGGTGAACATGCAGGGAGGGAGGCAGGGATAAACCTCATCTCTCTTCATCTCCCTCTCTACAGGGATCAGTGCTCTCCATTCCCCTCAGTGTTGCTGCTCAGGGGTGCTGCCCTGCTCCTCAGACCCTCCCAGCTGAGCACTGCAGCTCTCCAGGCAGGAATCAGCCCCATGGCACAGATCATTCCAGGGATGAACAGACACAGAGGGGTACCCTGCTCTCTTCTTCCCAAGCACAGCTTCCAGAATTCAAACAAACCACGAAAAGTGAACAAGTAGACCACATCTCCCAGCCTGAGCCACCGGCACTCCCTGGACACAGAACCAGCCCTACAGCTCCGTGTAGTTAAGAGGTCAAATTTACCTGCAATGCCACAATCTGGGATTATGTAAATTCTGTGTCAAAAGGGCAGGGAGTGATTTCTGGCCTTTTACCAACCCTGCACTACTGAAACTGTGTTTGCTCATCCCTTAAAAGGCCAGAGAAGACTTTCACAAAAGAAATGAAAAGGTAAGATTTGAAAGGTAATTTTAGAATTTAAATGATGAAGTAGTGATTATGTCTTCAGCCCTTCAGGACAGAGAGAAAAGCTTTGGTATAAAGTTAGGTTGGAGCCAGCTCAAATCAACTCTCAGAAAAAACAGAAGGAAAGGGGAAAAACCAAACCAAATCACTCTTCTGCATAAAAAGCATTGTCATGCTTAGAGTCCAGAGATCCAAAATTTCCTCTCTCACTGGAATGGCAAGTGAGGAGAGAGGAGAGCCCTGTTTAATCCTGAAAATTTTCAAAGCACCCAGAAAGGACATTGTAGGGTCATCCCCTGGCAAGATGAAAGCCACCACAGGCTGTGCATCCCAAATCACTTCTGCTCTTCAGCGCACCCAGCCATGGCAAGAGCGACTGCTCCTCTGCTCGGCCGAGCTCGCTGCTCCATCCCGAGCCTGCTGGGTGCCAGGGACTCGGCACTGCAGCTTTATCCTGCTCATCTGACATGGCTGAACTGGAGCCAAGCCGGGACGGAGGCAAAACGGGGGAACAAAGGCCGAGGCTCCCCGGGGCAGTGGGATCCCTCCCGGTACCCCCCTTCAGCCCCGGACCGGCTCATTCCCCATTGCCCCAGCTCCTTCGGGACACAGCTCTCCATTCTCCATGCGGCAAAGGAAGCTCCCTGTACCCAGCAGAGAAGAGAGGCGCAGAATAAAACACCAGCTCAAAGCCTGCCTTTGGTACAAAGGGAAAGAACGCGTGGGAAGATTACTGGGGGGGCGATTCTGAAGTAAGCCCGGGTCAGTAACAAAATCTGAGCCTCTGGGCAAAGCCTCGAGCTCTCCTGGAGACATCTATCCCGAGCCTCACGTCCATTCTTGTCTCTTTTTGTTTTAAGTTCTCCTTCCGCTAAAAAACCCAAGTGCCTAACCGGGTATTTGTGAAATACTAATAGCCCCCGTTTGCAATTGAAATGATGCCAGGCTGCAGCAGCAACCACGCAGACAACCCTTTCTGCAAGTCAGGGGGCAGGGATGGGATACAAGCTGCTAAATGTCAGGCAGCAGAGCTGTGGCAAACCCCCAGCGTCTTATTTGAGTACATTGCTGCTATGAAAAGGAGCTTTGTCTGTAGATAACCTACCAACTCCCACCTGAGCTTCCAAAGCTCCTGCATTCAACACCAGTTCATTGGTCCTTACATGCTGGTAAAGCCCTTGGCCACATCATTACTGGCTATAAAAGTTTACTACCATCACCTCAGCAGGAAGTCAAAGGGAAAAGGGGAAGCAGAGAGGAAAAGAAACATGTTCACAAGGCCTTTTAATATAGACTGCTCCAAGTCCATGACTCATTCCTTAACCTAAGAATGTAATAGGGATGGCAGGGGGGGTGGGTGGAATCTGTCCCTTCTATGTGTGGAAAGTCTTCAGCTTCTAAAAAGTTGTTTTGTTGAACCCAACTGCACATTTGTTGGGTCCTTTCTTGCCAAAAGAACCACAAGTTATTTGCAGAAAACAGTCTGACACAACACTACATGAAGATGGAAAATAGATTTGCAAAAGAAACTTGTTTTCTTTAGCAGATGGCTCAGTTCACCAGCAGGTATTTTAAGAAGTTACTGTCTCCAGGTCTTCATGGAGAGAGAAGAAACCATTCAGCCCTGGAAAGAGGGAAATCTGAATGCACTTGCAACAACTCTCTGACTCTTCAATAGCCCAGCAGTAAATGAATCCATCTGTAATTGTCTGGGTGTCCAAACTACAGCACGATTTTATTTATGAATGGAGTGTGTCCCTCTCTCTCACTTTCCCTGTCCATTCCTTGAAAGCATGAAAGAAATAAAAGCAGTGAGTGGGGACCTCCCAGGGTCCTGCTGGAGCAACACTTCTATTTGCTCCCAGTCCTTTCTGCAGGCGGTTTGCCTTCACACAAACTTCAGCCACACAAACACTTCGTGTCAGATGATGGGATGGGCAGGATTTTTGGATTCCCCTGCCTGTGATACCAGGCTGCTGCACACCACTCCCAGCAAGCCAGGGGAGTTTGGCCTGACACTCCTGCTCTCTCAAGGAGAGGAGAGGAAGCAAAAGTTTCTGCTCTTCAGTTTTATCAACTTACACATTTTTCCTCAGAGAAATGAGCACAAAGGGATGGAGTTTTGCAGGGAACATTTTTTGCCTCCTCCTCCTCTGCAGCCTCATTACCTGTCAGGGTTCAGCATCATTCAGTCAGTATCTTCTCAGAAATTACTCATGAACACAAGGTAAGGCCAAGGCAAGTCAAAGTCCCCTGCAAAATTTCACAACATTAAACTGCATCATCATCATCCATAGGAATACAAATCAGCTGTAACAGTGGCAAAGATGTTGAGCAAGCCTGAAGCAGAGGGCACAGCTACCCAAAGATGAAAAGCACTTGGGAGGTGACACAGCAGCATACAGATGATTGCAGGAAGGCACTGCTGCCCTAACAGGCAGGGAAAAAACACATTTGCTAACAGCAAACCTCGAGGTGTTCAAGCACACCCACACCACAACCACCCACACCTCATATGCGAGGGCTGGGGGGAAACCAAAAGTGTTCACACAGCCTTTCAGTGCAAAGGACTGGCTGTGTGTGACTCGAGTGATTAGCACGTGCTAATTACACTGCTCTGCACCAGTCTGGATGCAGGAGAGAAGACCCATGCTCCATCAGAGCACCCAGCACCTCCAGTTCCCATTCCCAAGGGGGAAGGTTAGGAACTGCTTTTGCTGAGAATGTCGTTCCCTACCCCACCCCACAAAGCCCAGGATTCAGCCACTGCCTGCAGCACCCTCTCCTACTAAAGACAGTAGGACTGCTCAGTCAGAGGCTTCAGCAGGAGTGTAGGTGGTTATGGGGAGGGATTTTGCCAGCAGTTATGCAAAATCTTTGCAGGCACCCAAATATTTGTCTAAAAGGCAGAGAAGAAAAAAAAAAAAATTTGGACTGCACCAGCAAATGGTCTTTACCAGTAACACACATCAGAGGCAGGTGCATGGCTCTCTGCCAGAGGAATACTCCTCACATTCCTCACAAAGCCATTTCCATCTGCCCTACTTTGGATGTGGTAAATCTGTTGAAGGTAACCACAGCCCCTGAGGCACCATTGCAGCTTGTGTGCCTCAGCCCTGGAACATCAGAGCCTTCACTCACAATGACAGGGCACCTTATCTGCTGTTGTGCAATTGCTGTGGTATCCACATGCAGACAAGGAGGGAGCTAGTGACTGTAGTGAACATATTTCTTCCCTAAAGTATCTCCTTGGAGCACCTCAAGAAGGGCTTAAAGCACAGGTCAAGAAGTCTAAGTGGTTATTACATTGAAGAGATGAGACCTGAAAGGCTCCAGGGATGAGAAATGCCAACTATTGTGATTACCACAAACTGATCTCAACACAGATACTGTGATAGAGAGAAAAGGATGGGCACAGTTTTCAAAGGACAGTCATTTTTCACTGTCTATCAGCAACAACAGTTCAATTACAGCACCCTGTCTCCCCTGTGCTATAATTACACTTTCAGCTGGGCTCACAGGCAAGGATTTCTCAAAGTAGTTTCCATTCCATGGAAATGACTGATGCCCACACTGCAAGTCTGAAGGAAGGCACTGGAAGGGGACAGCTGGGTCATGCTCTGGGGACATGAAACCTGATGATCCTGATGCTCCCTTCCAACCCAACCACTCTATGATCTCCTAAAGCAAAAGAATCTAAACCATGAAATTACACACTTGTGCGTACATCTTGAATAGTTCTGGTGCCAGCCTCGATGCAAGGCCTGCATCCAGGGGCAATGACTTTACACATTAGAGCATTCAGGTACCCAGACAAAAAATAATCCTTTATCTTCAGCAACTAATAATGTATTTCTGAAAAAGCAGCAGGGAAAGGCCTGGGGCACAATTCCAGCCAGCACACATGGAGCACATACATGAAGGTCACAGGTCAGTATTAAAGATGAATGAAGCACCTCTGTGCCATCACAAAGAAAGCAGGCCAAGGACCACAACACCCATCCCAATACACTTTGTTCTGCTTCATAGAAATAACCACCAACAGCTGCTATTCTTACCAAAATGGCCAGCAGATCTGCAGAACCTCAAAGAACAAAAGGCAACCCATACTGTTAAACATCCCTTCAGCACCCTTCTGGATGCAGGAGCCCCACAATGGCCTACCTGATTCCCAAACAACCCCATGCTCCAGGAAAGAATGAAAAGACAGACAATTTACACAGAAAAACAGAGCACCCAGCAAATGACAACACATATCCTTAACTCCAAGGCTTGCATCAAAGTTCAGTAATTTTGTGCAAATCATCTCTGAACTGTGTTTGCATTGAAACAAAGACTTGTTTTACACTGTACTGCTCCCTTCCCACAGACCCTTCCCTACACTGCTCCCTTGCTGCCATCCCATGCAATACTTGGCATTCCCTGACCTTCTGGCACTCTTTGAAGCTCAGGATTTCACTAACTCATTTCCACGCTTTATTTCTTCTCAGAATTCCTTTGTGACGCCTGCTCAGGCTCAGGAAGCAGCACTGTGCCAGTGTGTGCCTTTTCTAACCAGGAGCTCAGGCATGAAATGAGAGAGCCCAACAATCCAGATGCTCACACCAGAGCAGGAATGAGGGGAGGAACAGAGCTCACAGAGAGATAGGGAATGGCTTCCTGGCCTAGGAGCAGCTTTCCATTCAGGAATATGAAATGCAATTTCTCCACTAAGGCTCAATTAATTACTGCCACCATCCCCATGTGACTGAGATGGGGACATGCTTTAGACAAAGATTTTCTGTCAGAAGTTCACCAGTAAGTGGGGTGAAGATTGTCCCTTGTACCCATGAGGTGCCACAGCCAGGCTGGCTGTCACTGGGTGTCTCAGGCTGCAATGCAGGATGTGCCCAGCAGTGTGGATTCTATCACCAGCTGTTAACCCAGCTGTTCCAGTGTTCTTTATCTGCCCACAGCCCATCCTCCTCCCTGCAGGAGATCTCTCCTGTCCATGGCCATGCAGTCCCAGGCCATGGCTGATCCAATTCCATCATCCCATGGGGAGATGCCAAGCATTTCATATCCGGATCCAAGCTGGGATTGGGAACACCAGAGCAGCCTTTTCCCACTGGATCCCAGAGGAAAACCAGAGCCTTGCACATCATCCCTGGGCCTGGGGAGGAAAACTGCCCCTTCTCCAGGAGCACTGCTGCAGCAGAGCCACATCTGTCACTGCAGGAGGATGCAGCCCCCATGGGATGGCACTGCCCCAACCCCTGACTGACTGACGGGGCAGCTCGGATTCTCACTCTGGCAGTGCTTTGGGTTTGTTCTCTGTAATTCTGTATTTCTATTTTAATTTCCCTAGTAAAGAACTGTTATTCCTATTCCCATATCTTTGCCTGAGAGCCCCTTAATTTCAAAATTATAATAATTTGGAGGGGTGGGGTTTACATTTTCCATTTTAAAAAGAGGCTCCTGCCTTTCTTGGCAGACACCTGTCTTTCAAACCAGGACACTGGGCTCCATCATCCCTAGAGCCCACATTACAAAATCCCCCAGTGGGCCAGGCTGGCAGGGAGCACAGAGGGTCACTGGTGCCACCTCCCTGCTCAGGCAGGGCCATCCCAGAGCACAGGGCACAGGATTGTGTCCATGTGGCTCTGGAATATCCCCGCTGAGGGACACTCCAGCCCCTCCCTGGGCAGCCTGTTCAGGGCTGGGCACTGCCCAGGGCACAAGTTGTGCCTCCTGTGCAGGGGCACTTGCTGGGCTCAGTCCCTGCCCGTTCCTCTGCTGGGCCCTGGAGCAGAGCCTGGACCCTCCCTGCTGAGGTTCCCTCTCATTCATCTCTTCTCTCTCCTCTTCCTTCATCTTTAAGAACTCACCAACAACTCCCACACCCGTCTCAGCAGCAAGCCACATTTCAGGGTGATCAACAGAATCCAGGATGTCACCTCCCCTAAAGTGCCTGCTGCCTCTTGGGGCTCTTTCCTCAGTCCTGTTAAAACCCAACCACAAACAGCTTTGCAGCTGGGCTATCTTTTACTGCACATTGTGACCACCATGCAAGTCCTCCAGGGCCTCCTCCTCCAGTCCATGGGAGTCTGCTCTTCTGGGGCAGGGACAGTGGTTTCTGCAGATGGGAGGCACGACCTCAGGAACAAGTCAGGCCAGCTTGTGACTCTGTTCAACCAAGCAAAATAATATTCTACACCTGTCCTCTGATTTTGTAACAAAGCTTCCAACCCTTGAATCACAGACCACATTCCCATTCCCTGCCCTCACACTATTAAGCCAGAATATACACAAAATTCTGCTACAAGGAACAGATTCCAAGATTCTCAGAGCAGAGCATTCTATTAATTTGAATTGGGACTAGTTGAGGTAAATTGATTTTTTTAATGTGTGTATCCTCTATAGGGGCTTTTTTTTTTGCCTTCTTAAATGCTGATTTGCTGAAACTGTGCCTATCCAATACTCATTACTGAAATGCATGGAAAGCTGCCAAAAGAAGCAATGCCTTCTGGACTAAACAAGGGATTTATTACTGAGAAACCACAGCACCGGGTAAAAATCCATCACAAACTTATTGATTTAAACTGATTGTAAGTAATCACACACAATTTATATTAAGTGAAACATACTGCCATCTAATTTAGAGTAAGTGAACAGAATGCTACTACTCTGAATTCTGTTTAAATGCTAACTCTAATTGATACCCACATATAAATAATTGAGACTTTCAGAAAACATGAATAAAATATTTCGTTATCTCTGTTTATTATGTATCAATAGATCATTTTTACCTATTTAAGACATGGTTAGACAGCAATTATTATATTTCAGCAGAGACTTACATGTAAGCCTCAGGGCAAGTTCAATGGAATGGGACAAGAGAGTGTGGAATAAAGCACTCAATGTGTGGGATGCAGTTTAAATAACTTCACCTTGCTTTTAATAAAGAAACCCCAAACTCTGCCTACCTTCCACCCCACATGTGATGAAATCAAATCATGCATTTCACTGAAAAGTGGTTCTCTGATCTCCAGAGGAAGCATCTTAGGATGAAAATTGTAAGGCACAAGTTATCACTGCAGCACCACATCCTCCCTCCAAGATGCCACTCAGGGAATTGTGCTTGTCAGCCCCTCTGATATGTCACATAATTGGAACCCAATCCTCAGCAGTATTTGTCAGCCCCATAGCCAATTTTATTTCTAAATAAAAGTCTGAAGGTATTTGCTCTTCCTTTCAACTGCCATTGTGTAAACACTGTCAAGAATGAAAAAAAAATTATTGATCAGAATACCCTCTCCTATACTCAGCTGGCTATTAATATTTAAGGACATAAGAACATATTACTTTTTATTAATAAAACCAACTGTCTATTGCAGGAACACACAAGTGTGCCACACTTTCAACAGTCCATTGGCTCCATGGCTTTTGAAGACCAAAAGCCCATGACAAACCTTTTCCTATGGCAATTCCTTTTCAGGTAATTTTTAGTTACAGACTGACACCTCATTTCTCAACAGGATCACTTTGTGCCAGATCATATCACGAACTACTTAGAAGATTCATCCCAAACATTCCTGGTGCAGGCTGAGTTCAGCCAGCTCCTCTCAGCAGCCCCTTTGCAGGGAGGTGCATTTCAAAGCAATGTGAATTAAAGCAGAAATAAGGTGTTCTGATGCTTTCTGCCAACTTGAACTTCTTTAAATACTGCTCTAACATATGTTGCACTCATGAGTTTGAACCTAGTCCTGCAATGAGCTGCATGCAGGTGGAAGAGTTGCCCATAACTGGCTTCATTACAACTCAATTAAGTCCACTTGCAGAGTGCATTGCAAGACTGGGCCCTTAAGAATTTCTTGTGCTCCTGGAGCTTATTAAATTGTTGGATATACTCCACAAGCTCTGCATTTAAACCATAATTTAGCCCTATTTACCTGGTTAGCACAAGCCACCTGGTAGCTGTTATTTCTGCTCAACCAGACACTTCCATGTCTATAAAACTTTCACCATTTTTATAATAATCTGGCTTTTAACACCAATCCCCTGATCTAACACTGCCAAACACTCTCTGCTTGTTAGCTGCTCTGAGATGAAGTAATAGACCCCTGTCATGCTGTGTTGGACAGTGCTAAATTGTACCAGACAACATCCCTGCCCCTCAGGTAGTTGCCAAGGAGGTCTTAATTCTAGGGAAGCTGCTACAAGAAACAAACCCTAATTCACAAGGTCAGTTTTTCAAAACAAAGTTACTGAGTGCACAGCAGCCTTTCAGAAGAGGCTTTTTGTGTCATGATGTGAGTGTTGCCAGGCCATAATGAGCCTGTTTCTAGCCAACTCAGGAACACCTGACTGACACTTCCACCCCAATGTACCTCCAGTGGGTGCAGGCAGCTGAGCTGAGCTGCTTGCTTGTCTGGCACAGTGTTTACTCCATAGAACAAGAGACTGGGATGTCCCTGAATCACAGAATCCCCACGCTGGGAAGGGCCCATGAGGACGACTCCCTGCTCCTTGCAGCACATCCATATACTAAACCTCCTAGACATGTCCTCCATGGCTGCTTGAACTCTAGCAGGCTTGGTGCCACGGGCACTTCCCTTGGGAGCCTGTTCCAGGACCCAGCATCCCTCAGCAAAGAGCCTTTCCCAGTGTCCAGTCTCCTGTTGGGGTCACCAGAGTGAGACCAGCACCTCCCCTCCACTGACCCCTCAAGGAGGTGCAGCCTGCCAGGAGAGCCCCCTCAGCCTTCTCCTATCTGGGCTGACCAAGACAAGTGACCTCAGCTGCTCCTTTTAAGTCTTGCCCTAAATAACTTCTATTCCCATTTCAAGAGCCTTGCACTGATGTTTGGAGACAGTCCCAGATTGAGCACACATTTGTTTGCAGTCCCTGAGCCAGCCACAGCCCAGGGCTGGGCCTCCCAAAACCTGCTGTCAGCTACTGCACTGTTCCTTCAAAGAAGTGAGAGGAATTAAAAATTAGAGTAGTAAGTATTAATCCTTTCTCTGAGGTGTAAGGTTAATTTTTTTATTAATATAAGAAAAACCTCAGTCAGAGATAAACTGTCACAAGAGAAGGAAGTGAAAAAGGTTTATTTTCTCAAGGAATGGCTAAGGTTGAGTACAACTAGCAGTTCTGCTGTGTTTCTCTCACCCCTCTCAGCAATCTAATTGTTTTTACTCAAGCTCTAAAGGGAATAACCAAATTTTCAGTCAGTGTAATGTCAAATAGCACAAAAAAACCCCCTCAATCTCTCAAAATCACATCTTCTATTGGCATTCCTGTGACAGCATCCACACACCCCTCATGTCTACAGCCTGTTACTTTCTGATGGTTTTCCTCTCGTTGCTTAAGCTGCAGCTTTGGATCTCAGGAAAGTTAAATGCTGACACTGAAAGTGAAAGAGAAATTCATCTGTGTGATGAGCAGTGATTTGGCATAGAAGCTGTCAAACCATGGAAGGGTCTCACAGCTGCCACAGAATAGTGAAAATGTCCTTTAAAACCCCTGTGGCAACTGCAAAGTGAGAAAATGAAGCTGCCTACACCTGCAGTGTCCTTGTGTGAGCACATGACCCTCTGCTCTGGGCTGCACAGCCAGTCTGAGTGGGAACAAGCCCTGTGCATCAATGGCAAAATGGGACAGGCAGAGCACTGTGCTTCCCATCTCCCCTGTGCCAAAATAAGCCATTATTGGAGCCCTGTTTTGGAGCAGACAGCAGAAGTGCCAGGATCTCAAGTAGCTCCTTGCAAAGGCTCAGCCTTGGTGGTCACTCTGTCCTCACCTCACCTGGGGCAGGTGGCTGCAGCCTCCCACAAGATGAGGCCACCCAAAGACAAGCAAAGGCAGGTTAGGCTGGAGAAAGTCTCAGCTCATTTGAAAATCCACTGACCAGCCCTGAGCACAATTCCAGGCTTTTAGAGAATGCAGTCTACGTAACAAACACACTTTATCAGGAATCAAAATAAAGATGCACATGAAGCTTCAAACTCTGCCGAATCCAGAAGTACTTGAGCTTGCTCACCTGACTGTCAAACAGCAAAACCCTTTCTTTTGACAGGAGCTACACCAATTCTGTCTTGCCACAATTCCTGAAAAGCTGCTGCTAATTTCAGTGATTCAAACTGCCTCACAGCAAGCATTTCTTGACTTTATGAAAGCTGAAGATTTATATGCTTTAGATACCTGGAGATATTCACAGGTCACCAGGGAACTTGGATGTTGAGCTGAGAAGTTTGAACATCTGAGGAGAGAGCACAGGCAAGCAAATATTTGAGGTATTTATCTTCCCCCAAGGGTACCAAAGCTAAGCACCCAAGTGACTGACTTCTGGCAGAAACACGAGGTTTTGGAAGGTCACTCGTGGCTGCATGGAGCAGCAATTAAGAGATGTGGGAACATCATCCAACACTTTTACCTCAGCCTTCAGTGCTTATGAAGGCAGCAAGGCACACCAGGCCTGCAGGGAAGAGCCTGATTAGCCTCAGAGCTTCTAATCACTGCTGTGATTTTATGTGAAGTCCAAGTGCAAAGGTAGGGCAGGAGGGGCATTTAGCAGGACTGCTTTGAGGCCAGTGAAAATATGAGATTACATTGAGATGGAAGATTGGTATTATCAAATCAATACTCTACAATAAATATAGCAAAAGAGTTAATCCAATTAGCTGAGTGGAGCAAGATCAATATGCTGGTGGAACAGAAAGATTGCAAGAGGCTAAAATTCACTGTACTGAAAAGAGAGGAACAATGAAAATAATCCTCTAAAACAATGGGCTTTGGTGACTGTGTAAGTTTGAAAACTGAACCTGAGCACAGATGTCATCTTGGAATTTTTGGAGTGTTCATCCTAGAGAATGAACAAGGACAAGTTTCTCCACAAGTGAAAACATGACAATGCCAAAGTTCTGCTTGTTAAATTGTTTGTTAAATACCTTTGCATTGTAATACACTGACAAGGAATAAAACCATCCTTGTATCACTGTAGCTACTTGCAAAAGCTTATTAACTGCTAGCACAGCCCCATTGCCCTCAGTGAATATTCCAGCAGTTGGATTGAGCAGGGAGCAGTGGAAATAATGGGGAGGAGGCAGCAGCCACACTAAAGAGAACTCCCAGCTGAGGAGGAACAGGAATTTTAGACAGCTCCCAACACTTAAGGGGAATAACAGAGCTCACATCCCAACAACCCACAGCCACATGTGCACAGCACCATGACTTGGTGGCCACTGCACACACAAGGAGCAGCAAAGCAGCCTGCTGAGCAATAATAAGCAATATTATTGCTTATTATTATGTGCCAGGTAAGCACAGAGAAAAGAAAAACTCTTCCTGAATGGTTAAGGGGAAGCTCATGAAGACTGATTTATGCATGCATGTATTAAAGTCCTGCACTGAGCATTTCAGCTTTTAAGTTTCACGTGCAGCTTGAAAGCAAGGCAGAAGCCAAGACGTTGAGAAGAAAACCATCTCTTCAGAGGATTAGGAATTAAGTTAACTGCACATTAGAGATAAAATAGTGGAGCGCTTGTCTTTATTCTTAATAATAAACCATAAGGCATTAAGCTACACAGCACGATTAACTCCTTTCAACTCCTCACTACTACTGCTGAGACAGCAATGTGGTACTTGCACAGAAACACTAAAAAAATACAGAGAGATTAGGTTAAAATTAAGCAAATTTAGGGCATGCAAAAATGCTACAGTGCAACCCAGAAGGCATAAGTCTTTGTTCCTATAAAGAGCAGCCTAAGCACCTGCAGTGTTAGAATGAATTTCTCAAACCCTAAAGTCATTCATGGTCTGAAGGACTCAGCTCAGGGGCTGGATGTGTCACTCTCATCCCTCCTTCCCGAGTCACCTGGGTATTTGAAATATCAGCACTGCAGTGGTGCCAGCCAGGCTGGTGACAAGGATGGACTTGGGGACCCAGAGGTGAGAGCTCATCCCCTCTTCCTCTACCAGCTCCAAACAGTCTGGAACTTCATGTTTCTGCAATTAGGTTCCCCATTAATTAACTAAATCCCAAAACAACCAAACAACACTTTAGTTTGTGAAATACACAGATACTAAACAAACAGGCCACTTTGACCATTAAACAATCAGCTCAACACACACAAGGTATCAGCAAAGCCCAAGACTTACCAGACTCTGGGGAATAAAAACACTGTCTCCAAGATGGACAAAGCTCTGTCCTCAGTGTGTACCAGCAAGTTTTCAACTACTCTCTTGATTCAATGAGATACTAAATTTATTCCACTGTACCCTGACCTGTTTTAGGATGGCTGGAGGAAGAGAAGGAAGGGAGCAAATCTCCCAGCCCCCCTCACCTCCAAGCCACTTCAGGTTTGGAGTTGAGCAGCCTAAGAGCAAACACCTGCACATTTCCACCTCTGCCATCACCTTCCACCAGTAGGCAAAGCTCACCTGAAAGCTATTTGTCAGAGCACCCATCAAAACCCACCTCAAAGTGCTTCTTTACTGCCTGAAAAAACTGTAACCCTTAAATCATGAAAAACTCTGGCAACAAAGCCCATCCTGTTCTAACACAGCTGTACTCTTTGCACAGTCTTGGCTGTTCTGTACCTGGGCCATCTTTTCCTGCACTACAGAACCTGGAACAGGTGACTCAGACCCAAAGCTAAGCAAATCTGAACAACCCAACAGCTCCACAGGGACAGCTGAGGCCACCATGGCACAGCATGCAGCTGCTGCTCTGGGGTGAAGCACCCTCCTGCTGGGGTAGGCAGCAATTCCCCTTCACCTGGCATTTCTGCAGCTCTGTGAGCTCCTAAGGAAAGCACCAAACCCTTTGAGCCAGACATGATGTGCTCCCTATGGTGGAGGACAACCCTCAGCCAAGCACACAAGGCTCTCTGAGGAGCTGGAGCTCTGTGGTGGCCTTTAGGCTTCGCCCAAACCAGGGCTCAGTGCCACACACACACATTCTGTGTGCTAGGCAGGGCCCTGAGGTGTTTGCCATCAAAGCACACAAGGCAGAATTAGAGCTGATGAAAATTTTCCAGGAAAACACTGGAAAAAGGCAATGAATAAAAATGAAAATGCTTCCTGGAATATACTCTCTCCCAACAACAGGGGCCAGTTCCCCATGGGCTCTCAGGCTGCAGGGATTTCACAACATCACAAGCAGAACAGGCACATAAATCACCTGAAGGGCTTTTTGGTTTAACTCTGCAGCACCAGCCTTAGGAAAGTTGTGTCTACTGAAGCTGGCAGAACTTTCAAATTCAAGGTCTGTGCACCCTTCAGGGAAAATATGAGAAGGGAGCCTTTGGTCAAAATTCAAAGGAAAATACTCTCAGTACAAACTTCTTTGGGATCCTCTGGACTGATACATGTCAGCATTTTGGGAACCTGAAAGTCTGGTTACTGCAAAGACCCAGTTCTTGACTTAGCAGTCTGGAGAGGTTTGGCTTACTCTGCAATGCACTCAGGAAAACTGGGATCCACAAGAGCTTGAACTCTGCTTCCTGAAGCTGGTATGGTCCCAGCTCTCTGTTTGCCCTGTTGGCAAACAGCCTCAGATTGTGGCTGTGCTGGGGCATTAGAAACTATTACTTCACTCTGGGTAAACATTTCAAAATTACATTTCCTGTTGAGTCTTTAAAAGTTATCAGAAGAACATCATTCTCCACCCAGAAGAGAGACTTGTCCTGTTTACTGTTTTCATAGATCTACAGGATGGAGATACAATGAGGAAATCTGCATAATTAGGCTCATTTTGGTTTCAGAAACACTACAGAAATCTGAGCCTCTTACTAACCTGCAAAGGCAAATTAGAGCATCACAACCCCAAAACAGTGCCCTTGGCAGACAGCCTGTTCAGCTTTACTGAATCAAAATAGATGATTTTGCCCTAACTTTTCCTAAAACATATCTAATAAACTTTTCCATACCTGTGACAAATTCAGGAACTCCTGGGATTTCTCTGGTGTTCAGCAATGAAAAAGTTTACGATTACCTTCAACAGGTTTTCAGTTACCTACATGAAGAAAAGATTCACACACATCATCAGCCTCTGTCTTTGCAACACTTGCAGGTTCAAAAATTCACATGAAAAGCTTTTTATTTTACAACTGAGTTCCTATTAATTTCCTTTTAGATCTTCTGTTCATCTCCCACTTAGATCATCCTGTGTCCCTTGCTCCAAAGCATAAAAATCCCCACACAAAATCCTTCTCCAGCCTAAAGTTATGGCACCGTTTTTTTACACATCATATATTACACAGACACAGGTGCTAGCTCTGTATTTGCCAATAGAAAAGCCATCCAAAGAATCCACCTGAACTTCCTGAAGACAGCCACATGCCAAAAAGACAAGAAAACAGCAGACCAATCTTCCTCTATAGAGCCAAAACTCGAATCCAGTTTCTAGATAAAAGAAACCCTACAATTTTAAATTTTATCATCACATTTTGTCTTTTGTCCCCACCAATATATTTTGCTATCTTGATGAGTTAAGTGTGAAGTTTCCCTGATGGGACACATTTAAAATGAAAATCAAAAGCATGAATCACCAAGTGTATTGTGTTGCAGAGCTGTCTTTTTTTTTTCACTTGGATTCCCAGGTTTGGCAAAGTGCTGAGCTCACACACCAGAATATTGCAAGCGTTTCTGTGCAAGGTATTTTGGACAGGAAAGTCAAGGGCATTCCTGGTTTAGCCCTTCAGTGACAGGGAAATTCAGTCCTGCACATTTGGGGGGAAGGTTGTCAAAGGGACACGCACAGAAAAAAAGCCCAGTTTGATTCCACAATAGTCCAGATGTCAGAATTTCATAGAAACTCATGTGAATGATCAGTTAGACAGAGATCCACCTACTCTATGTGAGATTACTAGAAACAGACTGTTCTCTATTTCATCAAGTAGTCATGGGACTACTCAGAGCCAAGTTTGCTAAGCCAAAGCTGCAGAGGCAGGGAACAAGTTGACAGAGTTTAGAATTCACAGTGATATAGAGCTCTTGCATTCATTACAGGATAATTCTTAAAATCCAATGCCCACTTTGATTGTAATCCCTCCAAATTCAAGATAAAACTAAATAATCTCCAGAATAGATTTACTACATTGCCAATGAGCATTAGAAATTGTAACAGGGGAAAAAAAGTAATAACCAAAAAGACCATGATGAAACCTCTCATATAGAATTCCTAATAATAGGTGAAAAAGTTCTTGTAAAGAGGCAAAGGGGAGAGAGTCTTATCAGAGGAAAAAACCAGTCACTGATTCTCAATATTCCTCTTAAGACAGAAACAGATATCAAACCTGAAGCCTCTGGTCCTTTGCTTTGAAATCAAATTTTAAAACATGCAATCATCTGAATAAACACACTACAGAACAATACACAATCTACCCGCTCACAACTGGTGTGAGAAGAAATTTTATGTCTAATTCTACCCAGTCTGGCTGTATGCTCATGATACCACAGCTCACGAGTCCCACCATCACAGTAAATGTACACAGCGATGAGGCACACACAATTTCTTGTTCAAAAATTCTGGAGATCCTGGTTCTTCCACCCCAGGTGGAGGATGCAACCCACCCTGGGTCAGAAATGAGTGACCACTGCGTGTCCCTGCTGTCCCCCAGCCCCACAGGATGCTTCAGCCACCAAGTCCGTGTCACAGAATTACATGCTGCACTGAGTTGGAACAGGCTCATCAAGATCATCCAGTCCAGCTCCTACAGTAAAGAGCCAAAAAACAGTTAACTCCAGGCTTCAAATATAATTATTTTGGTTACAAACTATTAGGCTACAAACTATATGTACTCAGAATCTGTTTGTTTGGAAGGGATCCACAAGGATCAGAGCCCAACCCCTGCCCTGCACAGCCCCATCCCCAAGAGTCACTCCATGCCCAGGAGTATTGTCCAAATGTGTCAGAATGGTGTTCAAGAAAAGAAACTTTTTCAACTCAAACCTGTCTAACAAAACATAACTTATGTGAAGAAATAAACCACCAAAGCCTTTCCCTTATACCCCAGCATCTTGCATTGTTTTAAAGTTAAAAGTGTGAAATAACACAGGTTATTGGGGAAGAGGCAACAAGGTGAATGGGGGGTGACAAAAATTTCAAAAGAGGGAGAGGATTTGTAGGGGGTTTCCTTTCCCTCCCTAAACAAGCTTTCTTCCTTTCTTTAATTCTTACTTTTGACCAGATTTACGTGGAGCTGCAGCCCACGATAGTGACCTTCCCCTGTTCTTCCGCTGCTGTCTCCAGTTTGTCCTTCCAGCGGGGACCAAAGCCCGGGGCCATCGTTCAGAGGTGCTGGCAGAGAAAGAACCGCGTTTGATGACTCATTTTATGGCAAGTAAATGAACACATGTAAACCCCAGCCTGTCGCACCTGCTCCTTTTCCCACTTCATTTTTCCATCACCTCAGGCGACACATGAACTTATAGACGGTGTTTTTTTTCCAGCCTGTGCTTCAACTTGCTGCATTTCTCAAGATGTTTCTCAAGATGCCTTTATAAAATGAATGGCAGCCTGACTGCCGCCCAAGCACGGCGCAGCTCCGACACGGGGAGCGGGCCATGCTGAGACCTGAGGCACGGCTGCCCAAGGGAGGGGCGCCGGCTGCCGCCTGCCTGCAGCCCGGCAGGAGAGCTCGTGGCGGGCAGGATCCATCCATTCATCCATCCGAGGGTTCAGTGCTCCCACACGGCCCCACAGAGTCCATTTTCCAGCCCGCTATCTCCCCACACAGCCCATTTCCCAGCCCGCTATCTCCCTCTAGTGCCGCGCAGCGCGTCCGCGCCGCCATCTTGGGCAGCCTTTCCCTCTCCCACACTGCCCTCTGCAGCTCCATGCCGGGCCGTGCCTGCGGGAGCCCAGGAGAAAAAACACAAAATAGTAGAATATGGTATAATGAGTCCTTACTTATGTTAGCAAGGGAACTTATATTAGCAGGAGTCTATTCCGACCATTCAGGACTGCTCAGGGCCCATGTTGTTCCCCGATACACCAACATCTCACAGGCCTGCCTCCTCACCAGCGCAGGGTTTCTCATGTGTTTCTGACAAGAATCTCTCATTTTCATCTACAAAAATGCCAAATTCAGGCGGTATCAAATTGCACTAAGGATGCTCCACGGGTTCCTGCAAGCACATGAGCATCAGCTGTGTTTTGGTCTGGTATGGGACAGGTGCCCCAGAGAGCAGGGCTGGCCCACACGAGCACCAACACCTGCCTGCCCCGGCTGTATTTTGTTAAAGAGATTCTTCAAAGCCACAGATTAGTACATTGCTGTAGTAGTCAGTGATGTATTTACTGCTGCAAAGCTCCAGATGCTCTGTAAGCCACAATAATACAGTTAAGTGGAAAATGAGTCATTTAAAACCATAATGACTATCATAGCATGACTCCGCTGACAAAAAGCCCCAGCGCTAACGCTGTGAGGTGGATGAGATGTGTTCACCAGGGCTGCCAGTCACAGAACCACAGAATTGCAGAATCATAGAATCAACGAGGTTGGAAAAGAGCTTTGAGATCAGTGAGTCCAAACTATGACCTGACATCACCTCGTCACCCAGACCATGGCACTAAGTGCCACATCCAGTCTTTTTTTAAACACTTCCCGGGATGGTGACCCCACCAGCTCTCTGGTCAGGCCATCCCAATGCCCAATCACTCTTTCTGTGAGGCTCTACCTTGGGGGACCCCCGGTGCCCCTGGCCCTCTCTGGGGCGTGCAGGTGTGAGCCCCCATCTCCTCACTGCACTCAGATCATGGAGAACGCTGTTCTTACCTGCTCTGTGACAGGTGAGCAGCGCTGGTCCCTGGGATCCGGCTGTGAGGAGGCAGAGCTCAGTTCTCCTCTGAGCAGCCCCGAGTTCACACCGCAGTGCCCTGGGACCAGCTGGCTCCTTTCAGACACCCAGCTGGGACCCTGCAGACACAGCACTGTCCAGCACTTGCTGTGGGCACTGTGGGGAGGGAGAGGAAGGTTCCACTGTGCCCCTCCTCTGGCCAGACAGCAGCCCGAGCCATGGGGGCCATGCTCTGCTGCTCCTCAGGCCACACATCCCTCAGGAGAGTCAGGAGGAGGGCTGGCTCTCCACTCACACGGCAAGGGCAATGAGGGTAGAAAAGGAAAAACCAGAGCCAAGATTTCTGCTGGCATGATGCAGACAGCTCTGGTGATTTTCAACAAACCATTTTAATCTACGTCCTTAGAAAATCTGCCATTAATTTCTTTCCCCATCTCCAAATGAAGCGTTCTCTTGCTTGGTCCTTGGCTATTCCTTTCAAAAGCTAGCTAATGGGAAAAATAGACAGATGTGCTGAGGCTTTGAGGAGGTCATAGAATCAAAATCACCTGAGTTGGAAAGGACCCACAAGGATCATTGAGTCCAACTCCTTGAGCTGACATACATTACCTCATTCTGTATCTATTTCCTACAGAGATGCATCTTTTATTCCCTTAACACAGGCACAATGTGCTTTGTTGCTGAACTGTAGCACCATGCAATTTAAACCAATCTCTCCAAAATACAGTTGCCTCTGTTGAGCTGAATGCTCTGGGTACGGACCACTTCTAGTCCCTTGTATTAAATGTGACAGAGTAAGGTCACTCCTTAGTCAGCCCGGGCAGCATCTGCCACTGCACCGCTGGGATTTCTGTCACATCCACAGGGGAACAGGAGAGCTCCTCACAGAGCAGACTGTCATAAAAATAATTTACAGCTACATTCACCTTGCTCAGAACAGCAGAGCCATCTCGTCTTCCAACACAGCCTACATGTGTTACAGGCTCTTTAACCACCCTCTTGTGGTACTGCTGCAGAACTACATCTTTTTCTAACAGGCTAAAACAAACCCAGTTCTGCTTCACTGTTCTAGGATTAATGGAGACAAAACTTTCATTCTGGCTGACAATAACTGGACATTGTTTGATACCTCACTCTCTTTTCTTAAATCAAATTAACTCCAAACACGTCATGGTAACACCAAATACACTGAGACCCCAAAACAGGGACTACCGAAAATCCTTAGAAGTTTATACTTGCATTTTTAATTGTCCGTAAAAGAAAAAAAAAAAAAAATTAAATTCCAAGCCTTTGATGCTAATGGAATTTCTGCTGCATAAAACAAACCGCCACAATGACACTGATTCAATGGAAACTATTATAGGGCTTTGAAGATGCAAAGCAAAAGATACATTTAATAAACATACTGTGTATTTGATAGGTAACACCTTTATGCAATGAGCTGATTCAATTCTTGCTTAATTATCTTGTCTTGAAACAAAGATGATTATATGGGGGTGGATGGCTCAGTTCCTAGGGCTAAATTCAAGTTTTTCAGTAGAGAAACATATAAATTGAACCAAGAAAAATGCTGCACTCAGAATGAGTTTCAGTACTGAGCAGTATGATGATCAAACAAGCCACAGTAGGTGGTAAAATACAGCAAATCTGCCTTTAGTAACCAGAGTGATCACAGCCCTTATCAGCTTGGGTCAGTACTTGAGCTACTTATCAATAAATAGGTAAAATTCCTTCACAGGTAACTTTAGCAGTCTGAGATGGCACAAGTTGTTAATATGGAGGGTTAGAAGTTCTAAAACCAAAAGAGCAACCCAGATATTCCTCACCTCCTGCCACCCTTGACTCTGCAATTTGCCGGATTCAGGCTTTTTTTCTGTTCTCCAGTGGGCAGTAACCCCATTGCCCCGGGTGACTCCTGAGATCACTCAGGCAGTAGGTGCCTGATGGTGACTCCATGTTTGGGATTCCCAGCAGCACTTTTCCTGTTCATAAAATAGGGATAATGCTGTACTGAAGTCTGTATTACCAGATCAGCACAGGAAACATCAGATGACAGAAAAATAGACGTGTGAGATTGTAGGGTGGCACCAGGATTTTATACTCTGCTCCTTTCTGGATCGAGATTCTTCTCTGGTATTGTACCTGACAGCACATGTGCATTTTGATGTCCATAAATACCTGCTGCTGTATGCAGCCTCACAGTGCACAAATGAGGAGGGGGATATATTTTATGACCAGGAAATAGCTCTGTGCTAACATGATTTCAGTTGCAAGATACCATTGGAAAAAGAAAGGGGTGTGACCCCAACAGATACCACCTGGGAACTTTCACCTTGCCCACAGGCACAAAGAGTCCAAGCCCCTCCAGCTGGAGACAGGGCACAGGGAGAACAGTCAGTCCTCACCTGCAGCTCTGGTTCTCCTTGGCTAGCAAAACTGTGCCGTTTTTTATACAGGTTTCCATGACTAGTTTAATGAAGCCTTCAGTTTTAGTATGACTGAAAGGATTTTTGTATTATAACTGCACTGGAAAATGCTCAGTTGTCACAATCAGGGCACCAATCATGGTGCAAAGTAAGAGACAGTGCGTCCCAAAGAGCTTCATGTAAGGAATGGCACAGGAAGGATCTGATGGGACTGGGACATCCACAGGGCAGGAGGCAGTCCCACCACTTGTTTGCATGCCCTTCCCAACCAGCTGAGTTAGAAGCCAGCCTCCATCCAGAGTGCAGGCAGTCATACTCTGAAGGCAATTCTGAGCGTTTAAGCTGGGATCCTGCTCCAAATCACCTTCTGAAGACAAGCACAGGTACACCCCAAAGCTGCAGGTGGAGTCCAAAGAAGGAAGTTGGTTTATCCAGATGGGACTTAACCAAGCCACCGTGGCAGTAACCAAACCCTGTGTAACTGGAGTCTTTGGGCTCTGAACCACTGCTCACTCCTCCTTGCCACAAACCAAGCAGTGGGCCAAGGAGCTCCTCTGTGAGTGCAGCACCACTGCTCTGTCACCTTGGTCCATGCCCCAGTGCCTTCAGCAGAGTCACCTGCACTTGTGAAGCCATAATTAGAGTTCAAATCAGCGAGAACCGTGCTAAACATTTCCTCAACGAGGCACAGCAACAGCAAATGAAAATACTTGCAGTAAAATCTTCCCCAACCTCCATCTGCCTATCTTCCAGTCCAGCAAGGACTTCTGTTTTCATGAGCTCCAACAGGCAAAGGTAAAAAGGAACAACAATGTACAATATCTATGACTTTTGGGGAAAAAAAAATCTGCAGTGTTTATTGCTGCCTCTGATAAGATTTAGCTGTCATAGGCCATGAAAGAAGACAGGACTGGCAAACAGGGCAGCAGTAAGGTAAGAAAAGCAGAAAACCAGGCTGGAGCTAAGTCTTAGTAAGGAAAACCAAAGATCAAAACAGGAATTTAAAAAAGAAGGGAGCAAGCACAGCATAAAATGACCAACATATTGGGAAACAAATGTTAGGACTGTTTTCAAAGATTCCTATGCACTGTATTTGGCATCTCAGCTGGTGATAGGAAGCTGCTAAGTGGAAAATTAGTTGGAATTTGAGAAGATGGGACTTTAAAACCTAAAGCAAAGTCCTGGATGCTATAAGCACACTGAGGGTTTTCTATGATCAAAATCAGAATTAATACCTTATGACTCATTTCATTCCCACAGATGGTTATCTGGCATGGTCTTTAAATGAAATTAATTTCTTAAATACAAGTGAATTAAAAAATAGAAGATTTAAGACAAATATCCTGAATGGAAAACCCTTCAAAAAAGATAAAATTGTCTATACCTGCAAGCTAACATCCCTGTATCAAACTTCTGGAAAACAGTGAATGCACCTGAAGAAGTTTAAAAGCATTAAAAATCTTGTTTCATCTCTTACTACACCTTTCAGGCATATTCCTCTGAGCATTACCAGTACAAGAAGACTTGACACGTGGATCTTCAAAGGCGGGGAGCACTTAAATTGGATTGAATTCAAAGGGACTGAAATGCCTCGATGCTTTCTGGGACTCTGGGAGTGAGGGCTCATTGGCTTAATTGGGAATTAAGGGCCATCAACAAGAGTTTGCTCAGCACCTGGGAGGACAAGGATCACAGTCTGGACAATCAAGACCACGTTTCTTCCCCCTGAAGACGCTGCCAGAGCTGTCAGGCTCCTCTAACAAGGATGAGATGAGCCTGGAAGATGATGCTCTCAATCAGACCCTGCCTCGTGGGGCTTCTCTCACTTGCTCCAGTAGTTACATCCTCCTGTGGCCATCCAGACCTGCCTTCCTTCAGGAACTCAGGTTTTTAATGATGTGCATCCAGCAGACCAAGATTATGGTCTAATTAAAATCTAATCCGAGTAGGGTGTTACTATATTTTAAAGAATCTGGACAAGCCAAGGATCCGGTTGCCTTTTTGTTTCTTTTTCCCTGATTGTTCTAACAATTCCAATAAGATGCCTTATGAAAACTTGCCATTCCTTTACATTTTGAACAGCTACTCCTTCTGAACAAAACCCCACTGTTGGGAAAAAGGACTTCCTCCCCATAGCAACGATGGGGTACTGCACACAAAGAAGCACCTAGCAGTTTAGTTCACATTTTTTAATAACATGGCACAATTTACATTACACAAGTCTTCTCTGAGGAGGAAACATGCTGAAGATTGAGAGCCGCTTCACTTTTCTGTTCACATAGGATCTAGAAAGGACTTTATTACATACAGGATAAACAGCAAAAAGGTTTGTATATAACAATCTCTTTACAATACTGAAAGCTACCACTACGGTTCCAGTGTACATATTCCTCAGGGTTGGGACTTTTTTGTACTTTTCCTTTTGTTTGTTAAAAAAAAAAAAAAAAAAAAAAAAAAAAAAAAAAAAAAAAAAAAAACGCCAAAACANNNAAAAAAAAAAGAAAAGAAAAAGAAAAAAAAATAAACACTGCACAACATCTGGAGTTCACAAAAATCTGAAGCTCACAACTAAACCTTCAGTTGACTACTAAAATAGATCTCTGATCATTAGAAACAACTGTTTGTAGTTAAGTTTTTCTTTTTTTTTCTTTTTTTTTTTTGCCAAAACAGGGTAACAACTTCAGATAGCACTTTAATACACTAGAAGACCAATGGAACTAATTTTATTTCATACATATATTTTACAGTCCAGTAGACAAGATATTGAATTCTCTCTGATAAAGTCATATTCTCTCCAAATATTTAGACAAGAAACTTAACACATTATAAAAAAGTGTATTATGAAAAGACAGATTTCAGAAGATTGATGCATATTTTTTTAAAAGGACCATGTTCTTCAGGTTATTTAATGTCTTCTGTGATTAGGGAACAACAAGGCTGACCTGATAACTATTCACAGACTTTATTACCAACCGAAATACAATAAATTCCATTATGAAATCTGCAACGGAGTTCATTAATTAAACTATGGATCCACAGTGAAAACATATCCATAATTTAGAAAAGTATTCTCTTTCTTGTAGGATTTGTTTCAATGTAGCTAAAAATCACTTAACATAAAAAAATGTGTGTACAGATAAAAATGACACACTGGCAATAAAACCAGACACAAATGGCTATAAGCAGATGTTCTTCCCGAAATAAATTTGACATGTTAAGTGACAAAAGTTCTGGAAAATCTCCAGCATTTGATTATTACCGTTTAACCCAGATTAATATGACTGAAACCCAATCTGCCATGACTCCGTATCAGTGATCACAGAGCACTAACCCTGACACCATCCAAGGGACACGCGAGCTACAGTGATGTCTGCAGCCTGAGGCAAGGGTTCACACAGAAAACTACACCTCTGAAGGGCTGCTTCTTCATCAAAACAAGAGAAAGAGGCTTCCATTAGAAATGAGTTTGTTCAGGGAAAATATGACTTTAATTATGTTGTGTGTTGAAAAGGCTCCTTTGAGTTATAAAGGCTTTTGTGAAAAGCCTTAAAATTCATTGCATAGTTGAAGGGGTTTAGCTGTCTATAACAATATAAGTAACACAGCATAAGCAGACTGTGTTGATCAATATTAAGTTTGCAAATAGCACAGTTTAAGAAGTATTAATGTATTATGTTACTTAATTTTATCTATTTACATTTGTACAAAGTAAAGCTTTCATCTTACCCTTTTTGCATATATGAACCATTAATCCATGAAGCAATCTTTTTACATAAATATCTACAATTGACTTCACTTCTGGTTTGAAAGAGCTTTGTAGAGTTGACATTGGTGGTGGTTTGTTTCTAGTCAAATCACTCAGACTGATGTCTTGTTCTTCAGTTCAAATTCTGAAATTTTTAAACTAGAAATAAAATAGAGTAGGAGACACGAGGAACATATGGACTTGGCTAAAAGATCTGGAAAATTTCAACATATAATATACAAAAAAAATCATTTCAAAATCTTTGCACTCAGGTCTATACATATTGTACAGTGGGTCACATCCCCAGTCTGTATCAATGACTAGTAAGAAGGTCTTTATATTATGTTCATTTACAAGGTTTCTGTCCCTCTTGCTCTGGTTTTCATTGAGTCTCGCTCTGCTTATCGAGCTTCGATGTCCTTGAGGGTGTGAGAGGGAGGCCTCTCTCTCATCTCTGTGGACAGAGGAGTAGTCCTTCTGGGAGAGCCGGGCCGAGGGCCCAGCGTGGAGATGAGAGGCGGAGGGGCACTGAGAGCTGCTGTGGGGGGAGTTTTGTTGAGGAGGCCGTTCTGGTGTCCCGTGGGGGGACTCACACGGGGGTAGTGCATGCTGGGCAGTCCTGGCGTGAGCAGGCCGGGGTGGGGCAGGTGCCCGTCCAGGGCGGCGGGGTGCACCGAGTGCAGGCGCGCGTGCTCGTAGTCCTCGCGCAGCATGTGCAGCCGCTCCCGCTCGTCCAGGTGCGCGCCCCTCTCGTGCTCCCGCCGCGGGTCCACCGACAGCGGGTGGTGGTGGTGGTGGTGGTGGTTGTAGTCGTGAGGTTCCCGATCCCTGAATGACCTGTCTGCTTCGTACAACCTTGGCGTGGACAGGCGGTGGAGGGGGTCGTTTCTTAGCAAAAAGTCTCTGCCCAGGGGGTCTCGCCGATGAATATCCAGCTCTCTGTAGGGATCTCTCAAGGGATCTCTCATTGGATCCCAGTGGAAAGAAGGATAGGGGAAGCGTTCCCCACCAGGAATTGGGCTAATTCCCATAAAAGGGGTCATCATGCGAGTCCTGTCCAGGCCACTGATGCTGTTCATGTGATGTATACCGGTCACACCGACAGTCATGGGCATAGACACTAAAGGGCTTGGATGGACATTGGATGTGGATATAGGTGGTGGCTGATCAGATGACCTATGACTCTGAGGTCCCTCAGGCTGAACATCATGGTCTTCCTTTCGCTCTTCCTTCACCTTGACTTCGTTGCTTTTCTTCGGGTTATCGTACGCCGGCTCGTTCTTCCTGTCGGCCTCGCGGTTGGAAGTGCTGTTAGGCCTGGTGCTCTCCACAACGGGGGGCCTGGCATAGGGGGAAGGAACCCTGGGCATTTGCTTAGACTCTTCCACCACTCGGCTTTCATGGCTCAGGCCTTCTTTCTCCGAAACGTAGTTGTCCTTCACCTTGTGCTCTTCAACATTAATTTCCTTCCGAGATTCGGAGTGATCCCTCTCTCGTTCTTTGGGTTTCTCTTTTTCTCGAACCTCGGGATTCAGATGGCTCCTGATCTGCTCACTTGAGCTGCGGTTATGTCCGAGGGAGTTTACTGGATGGATAGGTGCTGGCGAAGGATGGCTGGAGTGTCTTTTCTCAATGCTCTCCCTACAAGAAAGAGAAGTGTGAAATGAAGGCATGAGAAGCTCTACAAAGAAAACAAAGCATCAGAGTGCCTGGCTTTCTACTCGTGGCTTTGCAGAGAGCTGGTGACACGCACCAGTAAATGCACTGTGCCTTTGGCACACCCAAAACTCCAGAAGAACATCCCATCTCTAAACCTGGCCTGTTCTGTTATCTCATTGAAGCAGCAGATCTCCAAAGCTGCTCTGTGAAGAATATGATTCAGATCCAAACACTGAAGTCCACAGAAGGCTCCCATGGAATCTAGCTCTAGGGCATGTATTTCAAAGGCAGCGGTCTTAAATGTTTCCAAAGAAGAGAGAGAAAAGTAAAAACATACTCATTTCATCCAAAAAGTGAGGCAATTAAATCTAAATTACACGGTTATTAGTATTCTACCTACTTCTTCTATTATGAATATATTTGGGAAAATAGATTACTATTTTTTCAAATTACTTTTAAAAACATTTCCAGACCTACATACACTAATTTCTCTCCTCTATTCTCTTCAAACATCTAGCATTTCAATTTACTTCTAACAATTCAATTTACTTCAAACTGAGACAAAATCTTTTTAAGTACCACCAGTGCTGATGGTGCTAACCCAGCTCTCTGACAGGAAGGCACTTCCCTGAGTGTGCAGTGACCCTCAGTGCAAGTGTTTACCAGAGCTGCCTATCACACAGATTTTGTGCCACCCTCCCTAGCAGAGATAAGTCTGCTCTGTCCATCCATCCTTCAGGCTGGCTCTGCAAACATCATGCCTGGAGTCAGCTGCTCCTGAGGTGACCAACCCTTCCCATTTCTAGGTTAAAACAAGCTGAGTGGGACAGGGCCAGTGCTATCAAGTCAGAAAATACTGTGAGTTCATTCCATCCTTCAAACCTAGTTAATGGTGCACAAAAGATTGGGGAATTATTGTCTGGCAGTGAACCAAAATCTAAATATGGAAATGGGTTCCATACCAATTATTTTCAGGAAGTCGTGTTGACCAGGAGTTGTTATGGGCAACGCTAAGTGAAAAAGCTCTCCCATTTAAAACTAATCAAATTCACAAGGTGAATCTAATCCCTCAGTTCCAATTATTTGACCTCTTAGTAACTTCAATTGACCTCTGAGTTGGAGTCTCTCCATAAGGACAGCTCCACATATTCAGTGCTGGACACTTGATGTTTGCTGAGCATGGAAATTCTGTTTCCATGTGGGATGAGGGACAATATGCTGTTAAAACCAAAAATTATTAATGGCCAGAAATGAAAACACAAGAAGTTCTACCACGTAAGGAAGAACTTCTTCCCATTGAGGGTGGCAGAGCATTGGAACAGGATGCCCAGGGAGTCTCTCTGAAGACAAAACCCACCTGGCACGTTCCTGTGTCACCTGCTCTGGGTGGGGGGGTGTTGTGGATCATCTCCAGAGGTCCCCTCCACCCCCATGATTCTGGGGTTCTGTGGAAAGGGTAAGCAGTGAGGCCTCCCTCAGCTCCAGCTGCCATGGTGTCTGTCTGGGTGTCACCTGAGGGCTGGGACATGCCAGTGACACTGGGCAAGGTGAGCAGTGCTGGCTGCTGAAGGGCAGCTCAGAGGATGACTCCAAGGTGAATGCTTGCTCCTTCACATGTAAAATTTCTGCCACCTACTTTTTTTGCTGAACTGTGTAAGTACCTCTAGGTACTTTTGGACAGTGAAACTGCAACAAATGCAGAAAAAATGCCTGGGAGAAGGAAACTCATTCTAATGTCCCCAGGTGCAACTTTTGCTGTGTCTAGACTGAACTGCTGAAACTGTCATTTCATGGGTCATGTCTGAGACACCTCCAAAGTCCAGAATGCAACTCTTGGGAAACACTTGGAAGACAAATCTGATACCAGGCCTGCCTTGTCTGCACTGTCCAGCACTTCACTGCTTGGGATCAGGTGCTGCCTTCATTCAGTGGGACCTGAACAGTCTGGAAATCGCATCCTGGCTCTAATTTCCCTCCACCTGCTTTCCACCAAGATCTGAGGCATTTGATTTAACAGCTTCCAGATCTGGACACAGGGAGACCAATTCAAGGCCCTCCAGTGAAGGATTCTCAACATGAAGGTTCAATTCTTTTAGTTTGCTGGGCAAACATTGGCTTGTGGGCTCTGAAGTACCTAATCTTTTATTTATTTTGCTCATGGGACTAGTTCAGAGGGCACCCTTAATTGTTTTATTTCCCTGGGAAAGCTAACTCAGTCCTTTTGTTGATATTTAATCAATTTTCCATATAATTGATATACTTTAAATGACATAGGAAATTTAGAGAAAATAACAGCTGTTTTCTGTAATTAAGGAGAAATATATGTGCAACCAAAATGACAAATTCCTTTGCCAGTGGCATCATATTCAGTGACAGTGTTGGTCACATCTCAAGAGGCTCCTGATTATCCAGCTCATGTCAGTGAACTGCACGTAGTCCAGTGGACAGAGAAGGAGTAACTTTTTAATCCCCAAATTTGTTAAGAGCTCCTTAAGTTGATTATATGAGAACAGCTCTAAGCCACTTCCTCCACAAAGAAGAAACCTAAAATCACATTATCCAATGAACTTATTACCAAGTAAGAGAAGTTCTGAAGCTGTGTGCTACACTGTAAAATACTGAATTTCATATGCTGAGGTGTGTGCTTCATTTATATTGATTAAAAGATCAACAGATTCTTGGTTGGTTTGGTTAAATGCTCTAAGATTGCAGACCCTTTAAATACCATTGTGATTACACTGGAAGTGTTCAGTGGCACCTTTTAAACAAAATACTGCTGAGAAGAAACAAATCTTGCTTTTCACATTTGCTATTTTTACTGATTTTTTTCCTAATGTTGGGTTGGAATAAAAGAGTCTTTAAAAAAAACCCCTCCACAACTGCAATCAATCACAGAATCCCAGAACACCCTGAGCTGGAAGGGACATGCAATGTTCCAGGAGCAGTCAGGGCTCTGCAGTGTCACTCCCAGCAGGAAAGGGTCAGTGCTGCAGTTCTGTACTCTCTGGGCTGTCTCCATGGATTCACCTCTCTCCATCTGGCTGGGAGGGGCTGTGGTGCACAGGCCATGATCCAAGAGGAGCCACCAGGGATCTCCACCCCATCCAACACCAACCTTAGACAGGGAGCACCAAGCTCAGAGGGACCTTTCCACTGCAGGCAGGAGTTGAGGTCAATGCTTTTGGCTACCTGGGCCATTTCTGGGCTGGTAAGGTTAGACCCTTGATGATCAGATGACTTTGATGTGAAATCAAACCTCTGGATGTGATTCCCAGCTCTTCCTGCTTGGGCAAATTAATTTCAAACAGATAACAAAGCTTGGGACCTCAACTAGAAAGCTCTGTGCTCACCCCACTGGGTGCCACTGAATGTTAAGGAAGAGGCAGGAGAGGCTCTCAGCTCCTCAGACACTCTCTCCACAGGGAGCACAGCTCTGAGAAGGGATTCTCAGCCTCTCCTCAAACAGCCACAGTGTGAACATGCTGTGAAGAGCAATGTCCCAGCCCACAGAGCTGGGCAGGCAGCACTGCAGGGCTGAAAGCAGGACTGCATCCACTGCAAGCTGGAACTGTGCACAACTGTGAGGGATGGATGGTGCTTACTGCTAAGCTCTCAAATTACTGAAAAGAAATATGCTCTGAGCTATGATATGGAGTTCAGGCAATGCCAAAGCAGCTTGCAAGGAATGTTTTCAGTAAGGGATTTTCTTCAGCAGAACACTTCATGAGAAAACAACAAAACAGCAACCAAAATAATCACATAATTCTACAGACTACCTAGATCATAGTAACTAAAATGCTTTGCCATTCAAGCCAGTAAAGTTACTCACATGCTTAAGCCTTTTGCAGGACAGAAAACCCAATTTTTAACAGCAATTTCTTTTGAAGCATTAACATCAGACATGAAAATAATGAAGCTATGCTACCAAACAGAAAATATTCCAAATGGAAAATGTAGGTGAAAAGATCTGTAGTTCGCCTTTCTTTTAGAACAACGTAGAAAAGCTCTTACATGTAGTTTTAGAATATCTAATGTGTTAGCATAACTTCTTTTAGAAAAGGCTACTAATGCTTATCTTTGGGTTAGTGACAGAGAAGTCAGAAAAGCACATCTCCTAAATATTCTTTTAGGTTAAAATATTAGAAACAAATAGCCATTATGTAGTAATGTGCAAACTTAACAGGAAAGCCATCAAGCCACAACTGAAAAAGCTGAAATCAGCCTCTCTACATTTTTCAAGGAAGGCATGACACTTGCTGAATGGCAAATTCTTATAAATTTGGTACTTCAATGTTAAGAGGAATTGTTACTGCGTTAACTGAATAATGGGAACAGTCCTGACAAAAAAATAAATATGACCAGGTTTTACCTTCCATTAACCCTTCCCAGCCTGGACATGTGAGCATGCAAGTCCATGTAAAACACTGACTAGAAACTGTGTTGGAAGGTGTGTTAACAGCAGTGCAAGTGTAGGGGCTTTCTTGAGGGGAAAGAAGGTGCTTTTCATGAACTGCATGCTCTGAAGCTTGCTGTGGTTTTGGCACACGACATTCCTGGTGCATTTTAGTGTTCTCATCTCACACCTTTAGCACTGGTCCCTCTGGTCAGGCCGTTTTTGAGAAGGGAGGAAGTGTTACTTGTTTTGCAGACAAGGTCTGATTTACAAAGTTATTTTAAGTATTTGAAGGTGCAGATAAGCATCTGGTGGACTTCAGAATCCTTTTTTCCATCCTGTCAGACACTATCTCCACGTTAACCCTGCAAGAGACCTACGACAACGTGACCCACAAGTAACAGTGGGTGGCTTTGATTCTATTCCCACTTGACACTGCCTGAACTTGCTCCAGAAAAGCTCCTTCAGTGAAGTGTGCAGCGCAAGTGGGAAGAGAAGGGAATAGCTGAGCTGGAAACCTGCCTCTTCCGTGGTGCCACCCTGGGCACAGCTCCAGGTGTGCCTCTGGTGAAGCTCTGGGTTCACAACGTGCCAGGCTGGGGAGGGTTAAAAGCGGAACGGAGCCCCAAGCTTTGAACTAGACAATTCTTGGAAGTGTTCTTTCGTACCTTTCTTTGTCATCTTTACTAACAGATGAGTCTCGTTTATCTACATCTCTATCTCTGTCATGAGCTGCAGCAGATGAACTGCGCTCCAGCTCTCCTGGCTTCAGCCAGGGCGGAGGGGTCGGGAACGAAGGAGGAGTTCGGTGCAGTCGGTTCCAGGGCTCGTGAGGGTTGCTAAAGCTCTGCATACTGGGGCCATCCTTGTGGCCGAACATTGAGTTGGGTGCTGAAATGGTGAAGTGGAAAACAAAAAGGTTTAAGAAAAAGGTATGCTCTAGTGAAGGTACTTACCAAAATAACTTTTACAGCACTCAGAGTTAAAATGAATACATATTATTGGGAGCTGGAAAAGGAAAGGAAATTAACAGAGATTCATTAGAGGGTCTCATTCCTAAAAACGGGCAGGCATCTGACAGCTCTTTTAATTGGAAAGGGAAATGCTGTGGATAAAATTGACAAGGGATGAAGGAGTAAGATAAAAGTGACAATGATCCTTATTCCAAATGCTTTGGAGTTATCAGGAAATGACCCTTATAGGGACTATAAATAATGGAACTTGTTGCATTTGATCCTGAACCAAAATAAAATAATGTGACCAAAATCATGCCAGATTCAAAGTATGAAGAAGAGAGTGACTTTTAAAAGGATGATTTTCTGTTACTGGCTGTATTTAGAGAAATGTTGATGATCCTGAACTAGTAAATGCAGGTTAGTGATCTTTTCCAGGCACATGGCCTGGATTACTGGTGAGAAAGGCAAAAAAAAAAGTCTCCATCCACAGCTCCCTAGCTGCACACATTATTTACTTCTGAACATGCAATAAAACCATGGGAAATTTCACAAACACTCCAAGGCTCTATTTTTTTTTTTAAATGAGCAATGCAATGGTAACATTTAGCACTAGGTTGAACCCAAACTATTAAATAATTAACAGAAAACGATTTACTGACATCTGGAAAAGGTCGCTTTCCAAATTGCCATCTCTTAGTGGTAGGTGATGTAACCAAGCAGTACAAAAGAGAGCAAACAGTCCCCTGAGAGCCCCTGCTGAGCTGCAGAGCAGCAGGGCCGTGCCCAGGTACTCACTGACTGCGGGGTTCCCGAGCCCCCCGAAGGCGTTGCTGCCCACGGCGGTGAGGCCGCTGAACGACGCCGGCCGGTTGAAGGGCTCTGCAAACCAACACAAACAGCTCAAAGGCCTGAGCCTGCATCCATCCCATCCTGCTGCACCCCAGCTGTGCCCAGCAGTGCTGGGACAGCGGCCCCCCACACACAGCAGGGCTCTGAGGGGCTGGGACACAAAACGCTGGCTCTGTTCCTGGCCACACCCATGGCATCATCTACTCAAAAACTCCCTCTTAAATAAAATCAAGATGTTAAAATGGATATGGTACTTCATTTGAAACCTGTAAACATCTCCAGTTTTACTTCCTTTTATTTCCTTTCTCAGGAAATGTCCCTTGCTAGTCAGACTATCATTAACTCTGGCAACTGTGCTCTAAACACCTTCAGGCCATGTCTCCTAAACCAGAGCCAGGGTATAAATAAAATGTCCTGTTCCACTGACATGTCATGCTGGCCTGAGCATTCTGTGATTCCCTTGGTGTTTATTGTTAATACTAAACAAAAAACTAGTATGGACTGAAAAATGCTGGAACAATTTTTTTAGTGAATGCATACAGGCAACAGGAAAATTATATAAAGCAAATTCTCACTTTATTTTGGAGCAGTCTAACAATTTTGATGATGTCACTTCTGATAAATACCAGCACACAAAAAAAAGAAGCCCAAAGCCAGCAAAGTGCAGAATGATAAACCTGCATTGTCTGTTTGCTGTACCAGTTTGGTGACCCTTCCAAATCCCTCCTCATGCAAAATAAAATGCCAGTTTAAAGTCCTGGTCTTGGATGCTCCCATAAGGAGCAGATCACCTTATTAAAAAATCAGTAAGTTAGAAAGGAAATAACAACATCTGGTAACTTGGGTGGTTCTGGTTTTAACACATTTAATTAGTATTTACTAATTTTCACTAGCTGACACGTGAAGCCAGATCACAAGATTTTAAAGCTATGTTTCCTATTCACTTTAATAGAAAAACAGATATCTAAGTTAGAGTTAGGAAAAGAAACATCTCCGTGATCTGAAGCCTTGCCCTTAAGGCATTTTTTGGATTAGTTTTAAGCCTAACTCCAATGAAACCCAACCAGCCCTGTCACTCTGCTCCTCTAATGTCCAGAAGTATTTCAAAACACAGTCAGTGACACTTCTCTGCGTATTCAGAATGTCTACCTGGGTAAAGACTAAAATTAAACAGCTAAAATGTGCCATTTGTAAAGGTCAATAAGCAGAATACTGAGTGTCTCCACAAGGAAGTCTGTAATTCTCTGTCAATGTCGGAGTTTATTCCCCAGGAGCTGAGACAGGACGTACCTAAGTGAGCAGCTGGGTTGAGGAAGTTGCTGTGGTGGGGTGGTGGGCCAAAAGGGGTCCCGGCTGGATGCCCCCCACCTGCCAAAACAAAGCACAAGGGGTCAATTCCCAGCACAGGCACAGTCAGGGACTCACTGTGCTCTGGGCTGTCCCTTCTGTAACAGCTCACTGAGCTGACACTGCTGTGCCCTGCATGGGGCTCACAAGATCCTGTGCAAAGGGCAGCTGCTTTTCCAAACACAAACACCCAGTGAGAGAATAAGGGATGCAGGGGAATGGATGTTTCAGGTCAGAAACAAAAAGGAAATGCGTGTGAAATACAGCTTATTTCCAACATCTCATCTCCATGATGCATCAGACATCACTCTGTGAGGAAATGTTCCTTCATTTACTACCTGTGCAATGTTTCAGCAGGTTGGGCTTTTTATAAAAGCATACAGAATCCTTTTTAAATATTTATCAAATAGACTAATAGCCCCTGGCATGTCTTGCAGAGAGTTCACAAGCCAAAGCATATGGGAAATTCATGGCAAGGATTAGCATTTTAAGGAGCAAGGAGCAAGAAGGGGATTTCACTTTCAGTACTCACTGGTTGTGGAGAAGAGAGTTGAGGGCCGAGCCAGGTCATGGGGGTGGTGGATGGCTCCAAAAAGGCTGGGGCCTGGTGGCCTGCTCAGAAATTCTGGTTTCAAGCCAAAGTCCAGCTTGTGTGGATCAGACTGCATCTGTTTCTGAAATGGAAAACAGGACTTGGAAGAGACTGTCTGAAAAGGTAACAGCAAAAGGCTTCGAGAATGATGTGGGTAGAGCAGTTCATTCATATTGATGTTTTAACAAGAATATGGGTTTTTGGGACCCCGAGCACAGGTGCACAGCTCTTTTCCTGCAAGGGAGATCTAAGGCAAAGAGGGAAAAGCTCAGGCTCCTGCACATTTCCTGCAAATTTCACCAGTGTTTTTACATATGCTCACATCCACCCCTCCAGGGTGCTCAGCACAGAGCTGTGCTCAACAACAAACATAAAACTCTCTGAAGAGGCCTCAGACACTTGCTGAGCTGTAAGGACAGGTCTGTCCCACAATAATAAATGGGAATGTCAGCTTGGCCCTGGTCCCAGGTAGGCAGGGGTGTTGAAAGACCAGACAGGGACACCAGAACCACCCATTTCTGAGGGAAATGCTGGATGCAGAGCATCCTCCAGTGCCCCTCAGGCTGAAATGAGGGGCTGAAAGGAACCAGAATGCAGAGCAGGAGTGCCTGAGTCCCCCTGTGACAGCTCCCACTCCACACTCCAAGTGCTGCATGTCTTTATTTACATGTTTTACAGTCAGCAGCCTCCATTTTGTGAAGGGAATTTGCTGGGGCAGCTGCATTGTGAGTGATAAGTGCATGAAAGATGGGCTCTTCTTTGTGCCACATTCTCGTTTCAGTGGTGCCTACTTCAGTAGTTTTACAGAATGAAGGAAGAAAACCAAGTTCCCAATTACCTGTGCTGCCAGAATTCCCTAAATGCAGATTGCTGATTAATTGTGCAGGGCAGCTGAAAGGATTTATAAATGGCTAACATGGAACCAGGAGATCTTAACAGTAGTTCTGGAGCAGGCTACGCTTTATAAATCAGCATTTAATACTGTGCCAGCCCCGAGTACAGACTATAACAATGATATAAATATGCATATTAAAAAGTTATGATCAAATTAATGTGCACGCCTCAGAGCTGTTTTTCAAGTGATAGAAACTTGTCTGTGTAGTCATGAGAACAAAAAAAAAGGAAAAAAAGAAGGAAAACAAGAGATAAAAAGGGAAACAAAGGCATTATATATGTCTGGGGATAATGGCCTGCAAGAATACTGAAATTGCAAAGGTGGCCAAGTCAAGGTCACATCTTTTAAGGAAGTAACACTGAAGTGCTTTAATAGTTAAAAGGAGTTCAGAAAATACAAATGTCTCAGTTGAAGCCTGTGTGCCAGATTTTTATGCTGTGAACTCTTTTTATTCTTTTTTAACAACCAAGTTATAAACCTCTGACAGGCATTACTCAGAATAGCAAAAGCTGGCTGAAGCTTTAATTGCAGCCATATGAATGGTGCTGCTCTAAATAATGAACAAATCCCCTGTCTGAAGAGGAACAGGAATACCATGGACATGTTAAAAAGATTTCTGAATGTGTTGGTTTACCTTAAAATAGTACCAGGGAAATGGTCAGATTTCTTTTCTCCCCAGCTGCTGTTCAGGAGAGCAGCCCCTTGATGCCAATCCTTCCTAATGTATTTCCAGAAAATGTGTAACACCTGAGCATGGTGCCCACAAAAATCAATGTAAGTGTCTGTGCTGCTCTTAGATCAGGCTCTAAGGCCTTTCCTAAAGGAGAGAGGCCCAATTATGGAGCATAAATCCTCTCCTGAGCAGTGGGCAGTGCAAGGAGAGTGTAAATGTGCTCGGTGCCCTGAGCTGCTGTGCAGCCCTGTTGAATCCCTGGGGTGTGCAGAGGTTACCCAGGTCTTGCTGCAGAGGCACAGGCAGCCAAACAGCATCATCAGCCACATGCAATTTTTCCTGAGGTCAGGAAGGTTGTATTTTAAAGTTTCCCATCGTGCCTGCTCCTTCAGTGCCTACTGCTGCCCTCTGCAAGCAATTACTGGGCCAGATCATTACTGGCAGCAGTCCTGTGGCACTGCATGCAAACTGGAAATCAACCCATTTGATTCCCTGCTCTGTGGTCAGGCAGCACCTTCACCTTGTGCAGAAGAAAAAACACCTTCACAACCCTGGGAATGAGCGTAAGGAAAAGGAGAAATTGTCCTGTGTGAGCCTTCAGGCACAGATTCACCTTTGTGGTCACAAGAGGAGGGGGGACATGGTTCCTGTGTACCCAGGGACACCCCAACTCTCCTTACTGACCGGACAGACTTCACAATTATTCTTGAAAATATCATGCACAGCCTCAAAAACTCGAGCAACATCCTTTCATGTGCTTGGGTTTTTTGGGTTTTTTTAACATGCAAGATAGGAAAGTATGAGGTAAAAGAATGGCTGCATGAAAATGGCATTTACTGTGAGTTATAAATATACTGGTTTGACCTCTCTCTGAATATCAAATCAAGGAAGATTCAAAGGACATAGATAGCATGGGAATAATAATTTCATTTCAAGAAAATACCTTTTCAATAAAATAAAAAAAGGACATATAACTCTCTAGGTCTATAATCTTGTCTTTTTTGATAATGGGAAGATGAATGAAGATCACTAGCAGGGGAAACATAAGGAAGCAGAGAAGAGAGATATGTCTGCTGCAGCAAATTAACCTGTCAACCTTGTTTAAAAGGGTTATTTTTAAACTCTATTAGCTGCAGGTTTTCATAGCTGTTCAACATCTTCATATTCTTATAGCACTACCCTACACAATTCAAGTGCATACACAGACTGCAAAGTGCTAAAGATTCCCTGGAATTTTAGTTTCTAACACAAGCTATTGATTCCTGAAGTATGAGCAGTGAAGAACAGCAACCATTCCTGACTTACTGAAAAACTTTAGGAGCAACACAAGGTCTTTAAGTGATGAGTACAGTGAAAACCATAAAGGGAAAGAAACTTTCCCAGAGTCCATGTGCAATGGAAATTCATTTATAGTAAGAATAGAAAACTGCCCATGGAAAACTTCACCCTTGAAGTCTCAGAACTTGAAAAATAACCAAGACAGGACTTCCATCTCCTAACCTGCAGTGCAGTGAGGCAGTATCTGATAACATCCCCTGAGAGGCTGTGCCTACCTGGGCAGCCCTGGCACATCCAGGTGCCACCCTCCAGCTAAGAGGGGCTGTGAAGGAAGGCTGAGGGGAGCCTGTGCAGCCACACTGGGTAAAGCATCCCAGGCACAGGAGAAATCTTCCTGCTCCCTCTCCTGCCCATGAACATTAATAAGAGGAAGTGGATACACATGCCTAGTGTCTCCAGAAAAAAATCCCACTTGATACATGAGCGTCCTCAGCCACAAACAAACAAACAAGCAAATAAATAATTAAATGCCAACTGATAGCTCATCTCCATTTCACCTCTCCTAGCTCCAAAGCTGTAGCTATTACCCAGGATCTGCTGTCCAGGCTCCAGCACATGCCAGACACTCTGCTGAGACTTTAGCTTTAGCTTTTCATCCTTACACCGATTCTCTCTGCTCAATGCTGTGTATGTTACTTTAGCAAAGCACTGGCCATGGCACAGAAGTGCCCAGGTGAGAGCCAAGCCTCTGAGCTCTGCTCTGTGCCCTTCACCCCCAGTCCAGGCTGCCAGGCACTGACCTTGACTTTCTGTTGGTGATGGTAGATCTGCCAGGCGATGTGAACATGCATAGCACACCACTTGCCAGGTTTCTGCAAAAACAAGACATGAATCAGTAACTTCCAAAAATCTGTGCTGCTTTATGGTATTTCTAGAATAAAATAGACCCTGAACCCTGTCTGGTTTGGTCTGGGGGATCCCCACACCATGACTACTGAAAGCAAAGGCTTCCCTCTCCATCCCTCTGGAAAACCAGAAATGAAAAGACTTGTCCCTTGCTAGGGAGTTTATCTGGCTATCCATGAATGCTCCAGTTGGACACACTCCTGTAATCCTCTGATGCCACTGGCTGAGAGTGCAGCTTGTGCTGCTAAGAGCTGTGAAGCTGTGCCCCAGTCAGCAGTTGCCCTGCACAGCTGGACTGTTCACAGCTGCACACTCAGGTCATTTCCACAAATGCTAGGATTGGCATTTCCACCAAAAGATGAAAATGGAAGTGGATTAAAAGGTCACTCTGGTTTTCAAAATTCATCTGACTCCCTCATATAATTGCTGGTCTGTCCCTCCAAGACTTCAGCTCATAAATGTACTGAAAACACTGGAGGTCACTCATTCACTCTGGGGGGGTCTTTGCATCCTCCCTGTCCCCCCGAGGCACAGGGAGGAGAGAGGCAGGCAAGAACCAGAGTGCTTGTTAGGCTCCTGTTGAGTTTGTACTCCATTTCCAGCACAGCTGGAAACTGTCTGAAAAACCCTCATTTGAGAGATACTTTCTCCCATTTTGTTACTTAGGGATCTGTAGCTACCTACACAAGTAATGACTCCTACAGATGTCACAGAAATTCAAGAGTCTCCTTAAGCTACCTGTGAATTAAATATTTCACAAACTATGGCACATGGTCTGCCTTCTATTTCTAGCTTTGTATCAACCAATAATTAAAAACATAAACATAAAACAACTCTATCTCATAGACATGCTACCCGAAACTCAAGCCTTTTGCTAATTTGCAAAAACTGGCTGTGCTAGTGATTTAGTAAGTTCACTAAATCAAAATCTAGCTTGAATATGCTGAAAAATTAATGAAAAACCCCTTCTGAATGAGTGATGGACTGGATCTTAGATCCTAATTTCTAAAATATTTTGTGTTTGAAGTGGATTGTCTGTCTACAGTGGACAGTGAGATACCTGGGTGGGACATAGTACACTAAATAACACTGGAAAGACACAGTAAAATAATAAAGCAAACTCCTTCAGAGTGCAGTGAAATAACAGGGAATCACTGCCAGGATCTGTAGGATTTGCCCCAGAAAACCATGATGGAAGGATCATCAGTATTTAACTTCAAGTATTCACGTAAGGGGTTGCATGAGAAGAGCAAAACTTCCAACTGTGAAACTCTGCCTTGTCCTTGAGTGATCAGGAGCTGCAGGAGCACCCATGCTCTCCCCAAAAGCAGGGCACAACTGCCCAGGTGACACTTGGCACCTCTCATTTGGAAAAATTCTGTGCTGCAACCTGGTGGGACTGAGCTGAGCTTGACAAACAGGAGCACAGGAAGATTTCTTACCCTCAACATGGGCCTGAACGGATCTGTCAACTGTGAAGAAGAAATGACAGCTTGGTTACACGCCTGTCACTCAAACAATTGCTCTAATTAACAAATCTGTATTGCTTCATTAAGAGATGAAATTAAAATGTTAGAATTTTACTTTCAAATGAAGCCCTTTTGGATAATAATTAGTCCTGAGCCTCCATCTCTGTGCTGTCCCCTCCCCCTGGCTGTGGCACCTGAGTGGTGACAAGCAGCTCCACCAGGCTCTCACAGAGCTCTAGCCCCTGGCAGCAGCAGCAATTTGTTGATTTAATGCTGCAGAAATGGCTGGTTAACTGCACTGATGGAGGCACAGATCTGTCCTTTGGGCAAACTCCTGCTCTCATCTTTCAGAGCTCCTCAGCTCATGGCAAGGCTGGATAATGGACAGGGCTGGATCCCATGGAGGGCTGGGATGGCTGGAATGGGGGTCAGCCATGCTTGCACACCAGCAGTGTGCCCACCCACCAGCCAAGGTCATGGCCTTGTGCCTCACTGCTGCCCGAGCTCATCTCTGGCATAAATGGGCTTTGCCTTAATTATTTTCACACTGAAACAGATGTTGGTAAACAGGGTTCATATAAAAACCCCATTTTCTCATTTTTATTTTTGATGTGGCCTGTTGGGGTTTATTTTGGAGTAGATTATTTTCTTATTCCCCTTTTTTTGCTCATATTTCATCAATAAATGCTGGGAAATAATTCCATTTATTGGGTACTGCTCATTTGTTTTGGATTTTCTGTTTTGAAATGCAATACTAAAGGAGATTTATAGGTGCAGAAGGTACTTAGCAGACGCAGTGATGGCACAATGCATCATCTTGAAATAATCGAAACTCACTCCCAGTTGAAAGGAAACATAAAGTTAAATGACTTCCTGATGGGAGGCTCTGGTTATCTCTGCACTTAGATAAACAAACAGAAATGTGGTTCCTTTTGGTGTAAAGCTCAACCTCAGCTCCACTGCTGAGCAGCCCCAAGTACTGGAACTTGGCCCAACACAAAGACAGCAGCTCTGGAAGTTCAGCCATGCCACAACTCGGGATTTTAGGGAGAGCTCCTCAGTGCTTTTATCTGAGAGCTCTGCTAAAAATATTTGAGTGTGAAGCTCCTCATGGAAATCATGGCCATGAATTCAAACACACCAACAACCCTTGGGCAGAGGGACAGAGTGCTGAGGCAATAAATGCTGTTCACATCCGCAGGAACGCAGAAATCCAGAGGCACCAAGTGATCAATAAAGTGCATCTGTATTTCACTGGGGCAATCAATGCTACAGTAAGCCAGGGAATAGCTGTCATTACCCACATTAAAAACAATTACAGAGTACAAACACAAATCTTGGGGAGGTTTGTATGTTTTCTACATTGAATTGGACTTTTATGCCTTTACCCCTGGGCCTGGGGGGAGAGAGCTGCCAGCAAGGACAGAGCTCTGCCATTGCACAGGGGCTGTTTTAAATGCTCCCACAGAACTTCTGCAGCCCTCCCTGATGAAACAGCTCAGACAGCTTTGGTTTCAGGGTGTTAATCTGGACATACTGAAGATGGCAGTTCTAGCATTCAAGGTTTTCAGAAGGAACAGATTTACTTGAGAAAAAGAAAACAATTTTTACAGACCCGTGGATCCTTCTGTAGAAGGGTATGTGGGACCGTTCCAGGTCTGGCTGCAACATCAATAGGATTGGAAGTCTGGAAATTCCACAAGGAGAGACAACATTAATGAGCTGCAAAACAGTAACAATGCCTACAAGCAACAGAGTGTGCAAAATAATAGTTCTTTATCATTACATTGTCTAAGCAATGGAGATAAACTTTTTATAAAGGAAAGAAGAACTATTATAATCCAGACAGGAATACGAGTATTATTATCTCCATATCCACATTTTGATTGTCCACCAACTTCCCATTACTTCAATCAAAACCACTGAGGGAACAGTGACTGTTTAAACTGGGAAATCTTCTAATGTGAAAAACCTGGTTAGGAACACATTCATGACACAGCATCAGAAGCAGCATTTGGAGGACCCAGCCCCTGCTCTGCTGATTATCAGTGATGCATTCAGCACACAGAGCATCACTGCACAAGGACCTCCACTCCATCCACAAGGACTGCCACAATATGGATATCAGGAAAACATCCAGTTGGAAAAAATTAAAACCCTTGCCATTATTTGAATGTAAATAGTCAGTTAATAAAATGCAGTTTTGTGGGGAAAAAAACCAACCCAAACAAAAAAAAACAAAAAACAACCCAACCCCCCTACATTTAGATAGAGCTTGTTCCTATGTCGAAATGAAGAAAATAGAAATCAGCTCCAGCATAACTAACAATTAAATAAGAGAGCTGTTAACAGTCTGATTACCATACAGACGAAGAATCCCACTAATGAACTGCAATTTACATATTCAGTCATTAGAGTGGATGGGCCAATTTAAGGAAGAAGGTGTTTCCTCTGCAGAAATTCCACTCCTGATTTCAGTCTTTAGCTGCAAAGACTACAGACTGACTTCCTCCCACTGATAAATAAAGAGTGACTCCATGAAAACAAAAGAGAAAAGCCCTGAACTCGCCACATTTCTCTCCCCCAGCTATCACCCATGAGGAGAGCCAAATCAGTGTTCTGCACCATGCTGGAACTGGGAGGTAATTATGAAAATGAGTAAACAATAATGAGCACCATTTCTTAAAATCCTGATTATTACATGACCTTTCATTAATGCACACTATCTCAGAACTAATTATATTGCTTCTAAAGTTAACTATGTCGTTATATAAATAATTTTTTAAAAAGTTTGTAGATGTATCTGAACCTAATGAGAAGTAACTTCTCTTTGTGGTAAATTTGGAAAAAGGCAATTGTCCCTAGTGGAATGAAGCTGTAAGCCAGAGCTCAGCTGCTCCAGGATGTGAACCCCATGCTAACCCCAGCCCTGCCCTGGCTCCCAGGGTGTATCTGAGCAGTACCAGGGAATTCCTGTCTTACCTTGGGTTGGAAAGCTCCTTGCAACGAGCCAAAGGGGCCAGTGGGAGGGATCATGGGAGGAATACCTGATACAGCTGGAGGATAGGAGTGAAACAGCTGCAACACAAAGAGAAGAACATCAACACTGGGTCACCACCAGCACAGGCTGCTGAGGAGGACATAGAGAGCATTCCTGCAGAATAGTAGGAAAATGTTACATGGAGAAAACTGAGAAGCATTGAAGTGATCTCATTGCAACAATGTTAGTTAAAGCAGTCGATGGGATGTTCACAGATGTCATGAGATTTAGAGCTTAAAAGCAGTTCCAAAATCAGACAGCCAGTAACCTGGACCTGCCTCGGGCCAGCAGAGTGTAAGGGAGATGTTTGCTCCTCAATTATTAATTTTTAAATTGGACATAGGTTTCAAATAGTTTCAGTCTCTGATTCGTTTCAAGAGAAAAGGCAGAATCCTGAGCTGAATGAGACTAAGAAATCTCCTGTTTAAGTGGAAAAAACCCTTACAAGTTCTAGGATATTGTATCATTAAAACTCCATTAGTAGGTTGGGATTTTAATGGTATCTGTAGGAAATGAGGAAAATATGCACAATTCTTACTTCATTAGCCTGTCTGAGAGGATATCCTGCCACATCTAATATTAGCAGACAGACAATCTGATTTCTTAAAGATTAGTATTTAAACAAAATGTTAAGGCAAAACCTCCCAGAAATGTATGGGAGTTTCTTTATAAAGAAAGACTGCTCAGCACAAAAATGTGCCCACCTCCACTGACCTTCCTGACCCCAGTGCTCTGTCCTAAGGGAATTTGGGAAAAAACAAGAGGCTGCTCTGTGCTAATGCAGACAAACACAAAGGAAACAAGCGGGCAAATTAAACAAATAAATTGTTCCCTGTGAGGCAGGCCCTGGCACAGGGTGCCCAGAGAAGCTGTGGCTGCCTCTGGATCCCTGGGAGTGTCCCAGGCCAGGCTGGACTGGGCTTGGAGCAGCCTGGGATAGAGGAAGGGGTCCCTGCCCATGGCAGGGGTGGAATGAGATGGTTTTTAACATCCCTTTCAGCCCAACCCACTCTGTGATTCCATGATAAACCATCACATCCCAATCTGCCCTTGTCTCTGTGCTCTGCTGGTGAACCTTTGGTTCTTGCTGTGACAAACTCTCCCAATTCCATGAAAATGCTGCTGTCACACACCAAACTGCTTCCTGGCAGCAGTCAGGGATTCAAAGCATCACACTCCAAACCCATCTCAGCATGAAACCTTTGGATTTCAGAGGGGATGGATCTAAGAAGGGATGGATCTAGGAGAGGATGGATCTAGGAAGGGATGCATCTAGGAGAGGATGGATCTAGGGATGATCTAGGAGAGGCTGGATCTAGGAAGGGATGGATCTAGGAGAGGATGGATCAAAGAGGGGCTGGATCTAGGAAGGGACAGATCAAAGAGGGGATGGATTTAGGAGAGGATGGATCAAAGAGGGGATGGATCCAGGAGGGGATGGATCTAGGAGAGGATGGCTGCCAGCTCCACTGGAATTGCCATCCATAAACCTTAAAGGGTTCTCTGGCTGAGACCAATTCCCCTCTGATCTCGGCTGAGCAAAGTTAAACTACTGTGTGCTACTTTTAAGATCAAAATAAATGAGTTAATGGCCAATTGAACAGAAGCAGGACTGGGCAAAGTCAAAGACTGGACATGAGGGATGGGAAAACACTGAGCAAATCCCATCCCAGAGTAAATCAGTACCACAAAGTTGTGATGGATTTGGATATGCCAGGCATACGTGTGCTTTTCTTCATCATTTTTTTCCTTCCACTAGCTTATCTTACAAGGTCGTTTATCCATATTGTATTTACTGAAAGCTGAGAAAACATTTCAGAGGTATCAGAAGACTTTCTCATTTTAAAAGCCTGGTATTGAGCCTCCATTCATGTTGCTGCTGTTGTTTTTAATTCTATTTAATTTGGACCTACTCCACCCAATGGTGCAGAAAACATTTTGAGATTAGTTGATACTGAACAGCAGACATTTGAGAAACCATTAAGAGACATTTGTCCTCATTTACAATAACTTTTAATGAGTAAAATGTGCTTTAAATTCTCCAGTGTCTTCTGTCTTTAATTCTCTGTGTAATGGACTAATTCTAAGTGATAGGAAAAGATGTAATACTTTATATTCTATTGGCTATGGCTAATAATACAGAATTCTTGCCTCAGTTTTATAACAAGTGGTAAGTTAATTAAATGTGACCTTTCCTCAAGGTCAGAATTATTAACGAAATATAAATAGTTTATCTCCATGATTAATTTGTATCAGTTAAATTCCTCCAGCTTTCAGAATCCACCTTTCATAGTCAAGTGCTTCCTTCTTCCCAAGTATTCCTTCTCTTTTGAGCAGCAGTCTTTCCTTCTAGCTCTCCCTGGGGAAACATGCAGTGACCACAGCTTCCCTTGGCCAGGTGTACGTGATGCTAAACTAGACCTGGCAGCACTGCAGGTAAAAGCAAAGCCTCACTGTGCTAAAAGAGAAGAAATAACACTGATTTACAACTCAACATTAGCTTCTATGTGAGTTGCACTCCCTGTTCCAAAGTAGATGGATTTTAAATCTCAATCAGACCCTGTTCTCCTACAAAGTTCACCCACACTCACTGCCAGCTAAAGGGTATCTGAGTTCCAGGTGTGGATCTACAGTGGAAGCTGCTGTCCCTTGGAACAGCTCTGTGCAAGTGCCACATTCTGACAGTATCTGTGTTTCTCCTGCCCTGTGAATGTGCTCCCTGCCCAGTTAAGGGGCAGCTCCCATTCCCTGAGCCCTGACCAGTCCCAGGGGTGGGACCAGGGGACACCCAGCTGGTGTGGCTGGGGAGGGAGCAGGGGACACCTGGCTGGCCTGGCCTGGCTGGGTCACAGTCAGTCTGTTAGCTGACACCACGGGCATCCCCTGGGAACAGCTGCTCAGTGTCCATGGGGCAGCCCCTTCCCAAGGGCAGGAGGAACCAGATCCATGCCTTGGCCCCAGCACGGCTTCCTGGCTAAAGGAGCACAGCATGGAGCTTTCCTGACCTTAAGGGGGGGTGAGGCTACAACCTCTGCAAGCCAGGCAACTCCCAGATTTCCAAGAGATTATTTCACTGAATTTGAACAGCAGGTACAGCTGGAGACTTCTGAAATGCTTCCTGTCCTATACTGCCAACTTCTGTGCTTGATTTGTCTAAAATCCATGTCCTATCTCCCAATTCCGTGCTCCTGCTGGGATCCACAGGCCACACTGATGATAATCTATCTCTGGAACCCATGTGAAGCTCAGCAAATCAGAGTGCAATTTAACACTGGTGCAGATGAGCAGCAGTGCCCTTTGGAGTGGAAGTGGCAATGTTTGCCCAGTGCTCCTGGAGCTCTGAGCCTGCAAACACGGAGTCCCAGCTACTCAAATGAGGTGCCAGAAAAGGACAGGACTGTTCAGGGGCAGGACAGGCTATAAGCAGGTGTTGTGTTTAATCCAGATATCATTGTCTTAACCAGTTTTTTTTGCCCAGTTCCACTTCTAAGCAAAACCAACACATAAAGCCAAATGTTCTGCAGATTTCTGAGTGCTGATGCAGTACTCCTTCTCTCATCAAAATATTGCTCTTGGATTAAGAAACTCTTGCCAGACACCTGCCTCTGCTAATAGGATGAAGAAAATACAACCCAGAGTTCAGCAGCAAATCAATCAGTGGATTTAAACCCTTAGGAGCAGAAGCTTTACATTTAACTAGAATTTTAAAAATCAGTTCATCTTGCTAAGTAACATTTTTGGTAGCTTAGGTAAACACATCTAGTGCATAGCTGGATTCATGTTGTTGTCATCAAACAGAGCCTTCAAAACATAACAAGCCCAGTGGATCAGATGAGCCTTTGAAATCTGAATAGTAAGACAGGTTTTCAGATTTTATCAAACAAAATATGATAGATTGGGAAAACTATTAGATTATCTATCCCTGAAGGATTTGTCTGATAGTTTGTCAGTTCATTTTGAGTTCCTTAGCAAAAATATCAGCCCAAGGGTTTGTGGCACAACTGAAACACCGTGATGGAATCACTGCTCTCTCCTGCTTCATGGAACAGTCAGCTCTTCTGTCTCATCTTTTCACATCAAAACTGGCTCCAAATGGTGTGTGAGCAAGAGATCTTTTGATTGGAAAAGCTGATACTGCATCTTTATCAGAAACAAGCACCACGAATGCAAGCCTTCAAAAGCCAAAGCAACCAAGGACGATAATGGTAAATCCTGGAGTGATGATTAGGGAGAGATTTGACACTGTGCCATTGATTGAGTGGTGAGCCCAACCCACCACAGAAAAGCAGTGAAGTCAGTTGGAAACAGAGCAATAAAACTCACACTGTGACGGTAGAAGGGGTCAACTTTTGTAGGATATTTGTCAAACTGCAAAGGGATCAAAGCACAAACTAGTTACTTTATATTTCCTTGCTTTACTTCTGTTGGCAAAATAGAAGACAACTTCTCTTTTATTTGGCAACCAACAGAGAGGAAAAATACGCAGAAAATTCATTTCCAATGAAACTGTTTGGGACTTTTTCTTTCTTCAAAGTAAATCAAGATCTTTTTGTGACAGGACAAAGGAGGAGGCCCCAGATTGAACACTCCAGGCAGGATGGCCAGAGCCTCAGTCCTGTACTGCCACCTGAACCTCACACTGTGACAGAGGGACAGCTCTGCCTCTCCTCTCCTGCCCAGACACCCCTGGGCAGCACAGGAGCCCTTCCCCACAACCTGGCAAATTCTCAGCAATACTTTTGTAATAAAGAATAGAGTTGTGCTCTACTTATCCTCACATTTCTGCCTGGGGTACGCACCATGGGCGGTGCTGGCGTCGGCATGATGGCAGTGGGAGGGATGGCGTGGGGGAAGGGCGTGAAGGTGTGCTGGTGGGTGTGTTGGTGTGTGTGCTGGTGCTGGTGCTGGTGCTGGTGGAACTCTGTCCTCAGGTAGGGCGGCGGGCCCAGCGAGGCGCCGCGGTCGGCGCTCTGCGAGGCCAGGAACCGCGTGTTCAGCTCCTGGCGCAGGAGGTCTTGTTCTGAAACACACAACCACAGGGTCACAGCATTAACAGCCTTGGAAAACACCCTGGAGACCAGCAGAGTCACAGCACTAGTGGCCTTGGAAAACACCTTGGAGATCATCACAGAGCCACACCATTAACAGCCTTGGAAAAGACCTTGGAGATCATCGCGCCCAACCTATGACCCAACACCACCTTGTCACCCAGACCATGGCATTCAGTGCCACATCCAGTCCTTTTGTAACACCTCCAGGGACAGTGACTCCACCACTTCCAGCCTAAACTTCCCTTGGTTGCAGTTTAAGGCTGTGTCCTCTCATCCTGTCACTGTTCCCTGGGAGCAGAGCCTGACCCCACCCTGGCTGTACCCTCCTGTCAGGGAGTTGCAGAGTGATGAGGTCTCCCCTGAGCCTCCTCCTCTTCTCCAGGATAAACATCCCCAGCTCCCTGAGCTACTCCTCACAGGACTCACACCCCTCACCAGCCTTGTTGCCCTTCTCTGGACATGCTCCAGCATCTCAATGTCCATCCTAAATTGGGGGGCCCAGAACTGGACACAGCACTTGAGGTGTGGCCTCACCAGTGCAGAGGAAAACAAACAATAAAACAACACACACCCCTCTTCTCCCTGCCCTGAGCTCTGGGGCATTTCCAGGCCTTGTGCCACTTCCTCTGCTGTATGTGGTAGCAATGCTTCATTTAAAACGCCCTGGTGATTAATCATGACACAGCCCAGGGTTAGAAAGCTCTCAGGTCTTCCCTCAGATCCCAAAGGCCTGAGACATTACAAAGTCCACATTTCCCCTCTCACCAAGCCTGTTTTCACATTCCTCTGAGCATTTATGGACATGGACACAGACCTAAATAGGTGAGGGTGGACAAGCAAGCTGGAGTGAACAAACAAGTGGCTGCAGCTCACATGAGCAGCCTGGTGCATGTACACAAAATGTTGTTACACAAATGCTCCATTTTCTTCCCCTCAGTGACCTGGTGAGGCCCTGAAGCTGTGGCTGCTCCTGGACCCCTGGCAGTGTCCCAGGCCAGGCTGGACAGGGCTTGGAGCAGCCTGGGACAGTGGAAGGTGTCCCTGCCCATGGCAGGGGTAGCACTGGATGCACTTCAAGGTCCACTCCAACCCACATCTTCTGAACACACCTGAGCTCAGCACTGCTGTGAGCTCAGCCAGCACAGACCCTCCCTGCAGCCAGGGAAGCTCTGCTGGGTACAGACCACAACTGTATGAAAACCTTTGCTGTGGGGGGTCACAGATTCTGTGTGGGCACATCATGAACCCTGCTGTGTTTTTACTGTGGGCTGAACAAAACAAACCTGGGAAAACCACAGCCTTCCAAAAGCAGTCACTCCCAGGGCAGAGGAAAAGTTCTGGGTATGTCTAGGTGCTTGTTTGGCTTTGCTATAACTTTGTTCAGCAGTCAGTACAGCCTCTCCCACCAAGAGCCCTCACCAAAAGGCCCAAACCCCCAGAGCCTGGTGTCCCACACGTGGCTCTTACCTGAGTAGGTGCTACCAGCTGGGTGTCCTGGAACCTGCAGCGTCCCTGACGTCAGCGGGGGTGGCGGGGGCAGAGCCGTGGGAGGGGCAAACATATTGGGGTGGTGTGGGTGAGCAGGGGGCTGCAGGGAGGGAGGGAAGCTGTGCAGGGGGCTGTGGCTGGCCAGGGACAGCGGGAACGGCGACGCCGACGGGTGGTGCGAGATGTGCGGGGGAGGCGCCTGAGTCTTGGCGGGGGTGCTGCTCCTGCTGCTGCTGTTAACGAGAGGAGAAGCCATCAGAGCTCACACGGAGAGAGAAAAGCCCCAGCACACACACAAGCACAACCTGAACAGTCCCTAACATCAAACACAGCACGGGTGTAACTCGTGTTACAGATCCCAGGTACCATTTCCTACCCCTGGGGTACCCCTTTCTCCAACACCTGCTGCACCTGCTCTGTTATCTTTTACTTCCTGTGCTCCCTGCACACCTGAGCCGTGTTCTCCCTCGCTGCAAGAGGCTGGCATTGTCCCACAGCAGCACAGGGGTGACACACAAAGGAGTAATCAGCCCTGTGCATTCATGACTTAATTATCAGGTCCCTTCTACATGACTGCTCCTGGTTCATGTTTTCAGGCAAATGAAGCTCAAAATCAGTGCATTAATAAAAATCTAATTTTTTTTTTGCTGTGGATTACCAAGATGAAAGACTGCAGAAAATGTGAAATGAAGTTGAGAAGGCAACAACAGATTTGTGCTTATTGTACAGGTAATGCCTCTCTCTACCCCCACAATAAAATGAGGTAAGATGAGCCTATAAATATTTGTGATTACACTGGCTGCAGTTTTTCAGGTTTCATTTCCTACTAATGAGTATTTAAAATACATTCATGGAAGGCTTAATTCTCCTTTTCTTTATTTCAAGTAACGACATGCTTCTGTTGCAGCGACTTTTAAAGACCAGCAATACCAGCTTGGTTAAAAATGAATCTGGATCTTAAACACCTCCTAGTCTTTAGTCAAACCATGAAGCAGCCCCAGCGCTGCTTCCCCAGGTCTTGAAGGTCACATGTGCCTGCTGGGAGCTCAGATTTGGAGAATGACAACCCAGGTTAGAGTAGGGGAAACCTGAGGTCCCTGACTCAGAGGGACATCACAGGCTCTTGTGCCCATGGTGTTTGATCTCACTGCTCATCTTTGTTATCCACAGATAAAAGGTGAGGCTGATCTCACTGCGGCCAGGTGAAAGAAAAACACTGAAGCCTGCAAGGTGTCAGCAGTGCAGGAAAACTGTGAAGTGCCTGGTGTGTGACTGCTGGTGCTGGGCTGTCACCAGCTGGACCTTGATCGAGGGGCATCTGGGCTCCTTGCCCTGGGCATGGCAGTGCTTGGAGAAATCAGATATTGACAGGGATGGCAGGACAAAACTGACAGCCTCCAGAGAGCAGCCCAGCCTGCAGGAACTGGGCTTTTCTTCCTCTCATCTACACTGTGTAAAACTCAAAAACCCAAAAACCCGAAACTCCAAAAACCCAAGTATGGCAGGGAAAAAAATGCAAAGCAAATGAACTTAAAATACCCAGAGTTTATGGGATCACTGGGTACAGAGTGACCCTGGCTCATCTCAGGGGAGGAATCAAGGTTAAATGCACCACGTGCCCTTTATTTCCCAGGGATGGGATGGGCACTGCAGTTCTTTCTTTACCCAATTTCCCTGCAGGGTCAGACCCAGACCCCTCTCCATGCGCTTACCTTAAGCTGTTGAGGCTCAAGCTGCTGCTGTTGTAGGCAGAGAGCGGCTGCGAGAGGCTCTGGGGATGCGGCTGCACCGCGGGCAGGGCCGGGTGTGCCGGGGGCAGCGGCGACTGCGGCCGCGGTGGGTGCTGGCCGGCCGGGGGCTGGCCGCAGGGCTGGCTGCANCCTCGGGCGGCGGCTCCAGCGGCGGCGGCGGCGTCACCTGAGGACGGGGGTCTTTAGGCACCACAGGCTCAAGTATTGGGTCTTTGCTGCTGTCCTGGCTCTTCTCTTGGCTCCTTTCTAGTCCTGATATTTTGGGGACGGCTGCGCCCCTAGCACCAGGGTTGTCATTGTCAGCAAGTGCGCCAACTCCCACCTCTTTATCTGCAACAACAGAGAGACAAAATGGTTAAACGTGAGACGCAGGCCGACCCAAAGCCACTGCTGGGCCACTTGCACTCCAGGCAGCTCCATTTTGTTTCTATCAAGAACCATCCAGGCAAATGTGAAACTCAAATGCATCTGCCCCAGAAACTCCCCTCAAAATCAAACGGGTGGCAGAGAGGACAGGCCCTGTTCAGCGCTCCGGGTCCCCATTGTTGTTACTGTCGCTCCCTCACTGAGGGAACAAACTCGGGGACTGACCCACGGAGCGAGCCAGCACCAGGCGAGCCCTGTGCTTCTCACAGCATGGTTAAGGTTGGAAAAGATCTTTAAGACCACCAAGTTCAATCCCTCACCATGTTCACCACTAAATCGTGTCCTCAAGTACCACATCCACACGTTTTTCTGAACGCTTCCAGGGTTGTTGACTCCACCACTGCCCTGGGCAACTGTACCAGTGCCTGACCGCCCTTTCCATGGGGAAATTCCTCCTGGTGCCCACCCTGAGGCCGTTCCCTCTCCTCCTGTCCCTGTTCCCTGGAGCAGAGCCCGACCCCCCGGCTGTCCCCTCCTGTCAGGGAGTTGTGCAGAGCCACAAGGGCCCCCCTGAGCCTCCTTTTCTCCAGGCTCAGCCCCTTCCCAGCTCCCTCAGCTGCTCCTGGGGCTCCAGACCCTTCCCCAAGACACAAGATCTGAGCTTTAAAACACACACTAGCAGCAACCCTGGCTTTTTTTTTTTTTGTTTGGCTTATCATGAAGTGATTTACTTCTATTTCCCAACTCCTTAATAATAATGAAAATAATTATAATTTTAACATCTGTACGCTGGAGCTTTGCTCACCGGGGCTCCACAGCAATTTCCCATTGGAACTGCTCCCCAAACCTTCTGCCAGTGTGGATCTGATCCATGGCACCCCTTGGAACAAATCCAGGGGAATGTTGCTGACCCAAGACTGGGAAAGGTGCTGCCTTGCAGATGGGGGATCAGGAACCAATTTAGGGCCATATTGCACAACAGTTTGGAACAGCTGGACTTATACCTTCAGCAACTACAGAAACACAGCCCAAGGGAAACATGCGAGGTGTGAAAGGGCTTGAGACAAGCTTAGAATTTAAAAAGTGTCCAGTGTTCTAAATAACCCTAAGGCAAGAAAACTACTCCTCCTTCTGCCAGTTTTAAGGGGTAAAATGACTAAATGCATGATGAAACAACACCCATTCAGAGAAAATTGCTGACAGCTCCTTTGTGCAAACCCCAAAGTAAAGGAGTGAGATTCAGAATACGGGGGGTGAACTCTGCCAGCCCATGGCCTGGGCACATGTTTGCCAACCATCACATCCCTGGAGGCAGCCTAGCAGCCATATGTCACAAACATGGCATCATTTGGGTTTAATTTATTTAATAGATCAAAAATAAACCACACCAGGTACCCACTCACTAAGTATTTTACAGGCCCAATGCAAGGTTGAACAGCATGGTAAAGCAGAGGATTTTCACAGTTTGTAGACAGGAGATGGGGAGGAAGGGGATAAAGGGAGGCCAGAGGGAGGTAAAGAGAAGAAGGAAGGTAGAAAGAGGGGGAAAAGGTAAACAGGCTTATTTGATGAGGACCTTCTTTAATGACTCCTGGAATACCTGTAACAGGCACTGAGGCTCCTCCACCTACTTGGATTGGATGGTTATGGGGGCAAGAGAGGGACTCCAGGAGGATAAAGCAGTTACTCTGCCATATGCCCAAGGTCTATCTCACTGCAATAAACTGCAGGTTCTAGGTAAAGGAAACTTTGCTTGCATTAACTTTTTGCATCAATCCTCTTTGATCAAACTTTATTAGAAGTTAGAGTGTGATCCACACGTGTGCTAAGGCAGGTCCACAAGGAGGACAGGAATGAGCAACATGAGTTTTTTCAGGAATAGGTGGATCTATGTTCCCAGTCCTTGTGGGTGTAGGAGTTACAAGTTTTTGGGTTCCTTGGGTTTTTCTACACAATGGCTTTGAGGACTCAGGTTTGTCACTAGCCATGCCCTACTTACATGGCTCTAGCAGGTGGAAATCCTGCAAAGGTGATACTTCCAAATCTACAGGGAACACTCAGTGCATTCATTAAATCCTTTCCTTTGGTTCTTTAGCCTCTCTCATGTGTCACATGTATTGAGCACAGCTCAGTGCTGGGGACGTGCTCCTCCTCCTCAGGAGAAAAGAGCTGGGAATGCCACTGTCTCCTGGGTGTCTCCTGCTGCTGCTCACATCCCCCTTGCACAGCCCCCCAGTGCCATCCCTGTGAGTCTGCACTGGGAAGATGCTGCCTGCAGTAAAATAAATGTTATTCCCAGTCTCCCACCAGCCATGCCCGTGGGTTTTGCCTCTCCTGTGTGACATCAGTGCACCCACACTGTGCCCCAGCCCAGCTGTGCAGGAGTCCCTGCACACACAGTCCTGCCTGCTGATAATAATGATGTTTAAATCAGAACCAATTCTCTAGCCCACTGTATCTATTTGGGGAGGTGAAATTCCCCCTCAGTGATAAACACCACCAATCACAGGTTTCATAAGGAGGGCTGCAGTCTTCATCAACAGCACTTCAAGGTCACACAGACAGGATTGCTCTTTTCCTACCCTGACTGACTGGCTCAGAACAAGAACTCTGGGGAAAAAAGCCCTTAATGTCACTATGACACACACAACCCAACTTTCTGAGATTGTTTATCACCAAAGGAATTCATCTCCACCCAATATCTAAGCAAGCACCAAGCTAACTTTATTTTCTGGCTGTCTCCATATTCTGCTTTGGATTCAGTGGAATTACTGCACTGGGATTCAGGAGAGCAGTGACTGTGGTGTAACCTCCATGCAGACAAAGACTCCCCTTTTTCCACTGGGTTGATACTGCATCCACCAATAGCCAGTCCTCCACTGAAAAAGGAATCAATGAATTGATGCTGAGAGTTTGATGCTGAGAGCTGAGGAACATCCGCATTTCCCAGACAGGAAAGGCAGCTTTCATTAGCTTCCTTTCCTGTGCCTTTGATGTGCCTTAAATCTCAAATTCCTCTGTTTTTCAACAGAGGAAATTTCTGTTTTTCAACTCAAACACACAAACTCAAGACACAGAACTCCAGTCCCCTCCACATGACCCTGCTGTGTATGTGACTATCACTGGCTTGGCTCCATCACACCAGGGAGCACCAAGGCCACCCTGGGGACACCTGTAGGTAACTCAGGTGACTCAGGTGATGCAGAGACTCTGCACCTGGGAAAGCCAGCAAACACCTCCCTCTGGAGACATGGATTTGTGTAATAAATACAGGCAATATGCAGCTTTCCATCACTGTCTCTCTTCCTAACGTGCAAACCACGAAAATTTGACCTAAACTCTGCATTCTGGCTCCTTTGTCCCATCTGGGTGGTCCCAAAGAGTTAAAGGCTGGCTAGGGGTGGCCAATTGGGAACATCACAGCCACAGGAACAGCTCAACCGTTCTCCACTGACGAAAAGGCCCTGTTGTAATTTGCCTGATGTGACATTCCCAGAGAATCATCAATGCAGAACCCTCTTCTTGTGCCTGGCCAAGACGTTTGCAGGGGGTTCAGCATGTCTGGGAGCACCAAAGAGCACAGGAGGTGCCAAGAGCCAGCACAGGATGTGCCATGGCCACCCCTAGTCTGGCCATCCCGAGTGTCCTGGGCATGCCTGACCTTGGGGAATGAAATTCCCTCACACAACATCCCTGCAGGACTACGTCAAACTTACAGTGGCAAAACTTTTCTTCTAAAAATAAAATCATCCAACTTTTCCATGTCCAGATGTGACACAACCAGGTCTGGAGTGTCATCCAGAAATGAGGCTGTACCATAGCCTGTCACTCCTCCTCCTGCCTGCATTTGGATTCAGCCTCTCCACTTCTGCCAACTTCAGAGATCAACTAAGAACCAGCACTAAATATTCCACTTTCCTGAGAGGAAAGTTCAGGATTAAGTTCAAAGTTCTTACTGCACAAGTGGGAAAATTATAGGAGTTTTCAGTGTTCTGCAGCCTTATCTTTGGGACTGAGCATTCAGACTACCAAAGAAATATTTTACAGCATCATTTAATTTAAAAATAATATTAATTTTCTTTCACTGCTTTGGTAAGTTGAACTCTTGATAACACTGTATCTGCCTAACTCAAATTTTCTCCAAACTTCTTAATGCAAGATAAAAACCCAGATCTTTCAAACCCATTTTCTCCAGCTTTACCATGGATAAGTGGGGAGTTGGTACGAAGTGTCACAACCAGTACAAACCCCCAGGACATCTCTGGAGTAATGGAATGCAGGGCAGATCTACCCCAGAGACCACCAGCTCTTTACAAGGCTTGAAATAATTAATCAGATTGCAGACCTGATTGTCCATTTCATATTGATTAGACGTTGGTCAGTGCAGGATGTGGATAGGGAGAGGCAGGTGCCAGGAGCTGTTTCTGCCAGGAGGGAGGAGGCTGGGGGTGCAGCAGCCAACAGGCATCAAACAGGCCCCAGAGCAGCTCAGCTGCTGTACTGGATACACATAATTTGCTAAAAACAATTTCTCATTTTTAGCACACAGTCATCTTTCATCCTAATTTCCAAGGACACTAACAAAGCATTTGATTATGCAAATGAAGAACATGCCTTTGAAAGCACAGTTCCTTGCAGCTCTGTCATCTGCTGATAGCAATTACTCCATAGTGAGCAGGTATTTAGCACAAGTGAACAGCAAGGCTGGTGACACACTTTGTACTTAATTATAAAACAGAGAAGAAAATCATTCAAGACAAAAGATTTTGCTACCTCCTGTTAAAAATGTTTATCCTCTGCACTGAAAGGATTTAATTGTCAACAATGAAGTTGCAGATCAATGAAAAGAAGCACTTAGTGGGATTGCACAAGATGTTGACAATTCTTCAGTCATTGATCTGCTTCTGGCCTTGATTTGAGAGTGCAGAGTTCTCCAATACTGCACATGAAACCATTTATTATTTATTTCATCCAGCTGTTAAACAGAACATACTCCATAAATGTAACTCCTATAGCTGTACACTGAGAACATTTGACAGTACTTATTTAATTTTTTTAAAAAGAACATCTTGATTTAGTACAAAGAAATGGGGTAAAGCTTTCTAGAGGGAAGTGAAGAAGGCAATATCCAAACATCCCTGTCTGTCAGGAATCCTAGCACTTTAGTAAGTAGGAAGGAGCTGCAGACAGGTGTAACACCCTCACAGACCCTGCAAGAACTCAATCGTGCTTCAACACACACAGCTGAAGGTTTTATTTCCAATAAAATCTTTTGACTTCCTAACCCATCCAGCTGGGAATCAATAAATGACATCATTAACTACATAGCCCCAAAGTATTTCACAGCCAGGTCCTGAGGGATGACTGAAGGGGCTCCCAAAAGGGCTGGAAAACTTCCCAGGTGGGAAGTGATGCTGACAAAGTCACTGGGGAATATTCTGTACTAATAATGGGCTTGTGATCTAAGAGTTTCACCTTCCTGTTTCAATTCTGCATTTTAATCAAAGACATCTAGGTCAGGGCAATCCTTCTAAAACACACCCAGATGCACAGAAACACAGAATGCCCTTGTGAGGCCAGGCTGGGCCTTCCCACCCCTCTGGCACCAGCACAAAGCTCTTCCCACACTGGTGCACAAACCTTGGGGCCAGGGTACAAATCCCACCTGCCCAGCCACGAGCTCTGCTCCTGACCTCTGCTCAAAGACTGCCTTAGACCCAAACATCTGAGAGCTTCTGCCAGGATTCTCTGGAATTGTGGCAAAAACCAAGGGATTGTTATACACCTAAATCTCAAGAGTAAGAGAATTCCAGAATGGGTTGGGAGGGACTTTAAAGGTCATCCAGTGGCACCCCTGCCATGGCAGGGACACCTTCCACTGTCCCAGGCTGCTCCAGCCCCAATGTCCAACCTGGCCTTGGGCACTGCCAGGGATCCAGGGGCAGCCACAGCTGCTCTGGGCACCCTGTGCCAGCCCTGCCCACCCTCATGGGGAACAATTCCTGCCCAATATCCCACCCAGCCCTGCCCTCTGGCAGTGGAAGCCATTCCCTGTGTCCTGTCCCTCCATCCCTTGTCCAAAACCCCTCTCTGTCTTTTCCATCTCCTCTTTTGGCTGTTACAGGAACACCCTGTGACCCCTCAGTGGGCAGAGCAGAAGGTGGGAGAGCATCTCAGACCTGCACAGAGCAAATGAGGTGACAGTGCAAGACAATAATCAATTAAAACCAGAAAACACAGCAAGGATAATTTTCTCCAATTATCACCAAGAACATCACCTCAGCACAGGGTTAACCTGTGAAGAAGACAAGAGGAGGAAAATATCTTGCATTTATCTTCGCCCCCTCTTCCTTACTATTGGTTTGCCTTGGCTGCAGATCCACAATATTCCCTGAAATGCCCATGACATCTGCTCATCCCAGTTGTGTGATAGGATTACTTGAATGAGCTTGAACAAAATCAGCTTTCAAAAGCAACTTGAAAGGTATAACCCAATGAGCACTGATCAAATGTAACCTGACAGCTCAGTTTAATATACTGAGGACCACAAAGATGTGTGTGATATGTTTATACAGCAAAATAACACATCTATTCCCTTTGAGAGGTGTCACACCTCCAGGTCACCAGCCACACAGCCCTGGCTCCTTTGTGAATTTGTTCTTTACAGACAAAGAATTTCTGATTTAAAGGTATGATGCCAATATAAGCAGAGAGCTTAAAAACACTTGCTAACACTAAGATGAAGCTCAGCACAACCATGAGAATTCCCATTTTTAATTACAACTATTTCAGCTCACTGGTATCTATAAGGAAACTTTGCTGAGCTTCCACGTCCCAGCTCCCCCATCGGGTGACTTTACATTGTTCTCATGTTTGGCACTATTTTCCTTGTGTTTCCAATGCTGCAGAGAAAAAGATGGATATTGGAGAATTACAGAGTCATTAGGTTGGAAAAACTCTCTAAGATCATTGAGTCCAACACTGCCAAGGCCACCACTAACCCATGTCCCCACATGCCAGATCTGCTCTTTTAACTCCTTCCAGGGGTCCTGACTCCACCACTGTCCTGGACAGCTGTGCCAGGGCTTACCCAACTGCCCAGGAAGGATTCTTCTGCTCTGGATTGTAGCAACAAGTCCAGAAATGAGATTTCATTGTTTCTGGTCAACAAAGTGTCACATTAAATGTGTTAATTATACATGTCCAGTAACACCCAGCTCTTTGTAAATTGTCTGAATTTCTTGGCACATGAAAGCAAAATTCAAGTAAAGTCAGTGTGATGGTCCTTGTGAGGCACTCTTCACTCCTGAGGTACATGGTATCTTCAGGGAAGCTCCAGCTGAAGTGTTTCACCCCAGAATCATGGATCATGTGTGCCCTGCCCACACAGATCACTGAAAAGACCCTGTCAAAGTGCCTCTGCACATCACCACGAGCAGTGCTCACCTTCAGGACACACCAGCTGACCTGTCCATAGCAAAACCAGCAGAGCAGCAGGTCAGGGTGGTTTTGTTAGGAAGGAGAAGCTGTCTGAGAGGCTGAGCACATCCTGAACACAGCAGCAGGAATGAACACTGGGCTCACAGCACACACAGCACCTCAAGCTCAGCTCAGCCTCATTCTGAATCTGAATATCCATAAAAAATGGCAAACAATGAAGATTAAAGTCAGGTGTGCCCCACACTGTCCCTGGGATGTGGTTAATGAGCTGGCAGAACACAGGACTGGCACAGCAATGTGCCACATGCAGAGAAGACACCAACATCAGGGCGTGGTGTCTGAGGCTGAGGATGGCCCAAACACAGGGATTTTCTATCCAAACTGCAATCATTATCCTGTGTGTGAGTCATAATAGCATTTGAAAAATCTCCTGTGCTCCTCACTTTAATTTTGGTTCATGTTGTGCCTTGCTGCTGAGGCTAATTATTATCCAGCAATGATGAATCCAAAGCCTCCAGCCTCATGTGCAGGACTGTGTGGTGTTGCCTCCATGTGACAGGGAGCTGTAATTCTAAAAGGATTAAAAGTTTACCAGCACAGCCATGTAAAGCAGAAAATTAATTGTTCTCTCTTCTCATCTCTGTTTGGAAATTAGATTACGGGCTCCAAGTGAGCTGAACTACAGAATGAGGCAAATCTTTGTGATTAGCTCACAGGTGGCCAGTGAGCCTTTCTGTGCCTCAAAGCCTGGCAGATTCCCATTAGCTGCAATCATAAAAGAATGTGTACTTATTCCTCAGCCCAAACCCTGCCCTGTGCCAGTACAGCTACCTGCTGTGCTAATCCTCAGAGCTAATATCATCTCCCTCAGTTGTGAGCTCTGAAGTTTGCTCAGCTGTCAGTGGGGATATTTGGGGTGTGTGGCTCATCTCTGCCTGGCCCTGGGGCCCCACTGCACCCTCAGCACTGGGAAGGAATTGGGGTGCTCACCCTGGTAGCAGCTGTGTCCCAGCACTGACAGCAAAGGCTCTTTATAGAGAGAAACAATTTGTACCATTCAGCACCAGTGTTTCATGTTCATGCTCTCTCTGCAGAAGGCAGAGTGAGTGTGAGTGCAGCAAAACCCAGCACATCTGAGCAGAAATCAGGGCTCACAAGTGGTGCAGAACATCAGTGGCCCATTCCATCTGGGATTTGGTCCTCACTCCTGCCAGCTGCAGATGAAGTGGGACAGCAGGAGCCTCTCACTCAGCCACAACCCACACACAAGGAAACCTCTCCAAGCACTCCCAGCATGAGGCTGGTTCATATAAGGAACCTTGAGGGCTTCTTCTTCTGGCAAGCTGATATCCCACCTGGCAGAACTGTGATAACTTTTTTATTATTTCTGTAAACAGCTAATAATCCTCTGAACCCTGCTAAGCTCTTTACCTTAACATTACCTTCCACCAGGGAGCTCTACAACTCAACTTACAATTTTCTTTTCTTCCTTCTATAGAATCACTGAACCATTAAAGTTGGAAAAGACCTCCAGAGATGATCAAACTTTGACCCCCATGCACACTAAACCACACCACAAAGTGCTACATCCTCTTGTTTTTTGAACCTTTCCAGGGATGGAGGTTCCACCACTGCCCTGGGCAGCCTCTGCCAGTGTTTAACCACTTTTTCAGTGAAGAAACTTTTTCCTAATATCCAACCTGAACTTTCCTTGGAATGCGTGAGCCAGGGAGATGAGAACCCATCTCCTTATTCCCACACTACAAATGTGCCAGAATATTTCAAGTTAAGTTCATAAAATTTCTTTTACATCAAAAATTAAAAAACCCTGTTGAACAGTGGTGCTTGTTGACCAGTGCTTGAGGCCCCAACCCTTGGCCCTGCCCTTCCCTGACATGGGGCTGTTTCATGAGCTGGTCTGGGGAAACAGCTGGACTTCAAAGTAACCTATTTCCTCTTCATTCCCCTTTTCTAAAAGCACCCTTTGCCTGACCTGGCAAAGCTTGCTTCCAACAGTGCTGCTGCTGGAAGAAATGCCTGGAAAGCTGCTGCTGTTCCTCACCCTGCACAACAGCACCCGCTGCAGGTCCTAAACCACTACCAAGGCTCTGTGCCAGAGACTCTCTCAAGTTATGCACATATTTAACTGGATGTGAAGGGAGTCACCTCCTGATTAGGCAGCAGCTGATTATTGGATTTGGGGATGAATGTGACACACACACCTGGGCTCACAGGCACCAGCTGGTGCAGCAGCACTGCCAGGGCTCTGGTGTTTGGGGATGGACCAGCTCGGGATCTCCCAGTCAGGACATCAAAGGTGCCATCAAAGCTCCCTGCTGGCTGTGCTGCAGCCCCTGGCAGCCACCCTGGTCACTGAGTGTCCTGCAGCTGGGGGTGGTGCTGACCCCTCTCCCCAGGCCAGGATGGCACATGGTGCCAGCTGTATGCCAGAATCCAGGCTGGGCCAGGCTGGCAGGGAGCACAGAGGGTCACTGGTGCCACCTCCCTGCTCAGGCAGGGCCATCCCAGAGCACAGGGCACAGGATTGTGTCCATGTGGCTCTGGAATATCCCCGCCGAGGGACACTCCAGCCCCTCCCTGGGCAGCCTGTTCAGGGCTGGGCACTGCCCAGGGCAGAAGTTGTGCCTCCTGTGCAGGGGCCCTTGCTGGGCTCAGTCCCTGCCCGTTCCTCTGGTCCCCCTGCTGGGCCCCGCAGCAGAGCCTGGGCCCTGCTCTGCCCCTCCCTGCACACAGGGACACCCAGGGCTGAGGGTCCCTCCCAGCTGGGGCTCCTCTCCACGCTCAACAGCCCCAGCTCCCTCAGCCTTTCCAGCAAGGAATGAGCCTGAATGCTGCAAAACTGCACACCAGGAATTCTCACTTTATCTGGATAACTGGTGTGGACAGAGAAGAAGAGAATCCCACAGCCATTGCACAGCCCCTCCTCTGGCTCAGTGCTCTGCAGAGCTGGCCTGGAATGCAATATCCCAACCTCTCCCACCTAGCACAGGTGATCTGTCAAGAAAGGAGGTTTTATTGCTCAACTTTCATTTTTACCTCAACAGCTGAACAACTCACATTTTATTTTATTTTATTTTTCCTCTCTCTGTTGATTCTCTCCAAGACCTTTAATCAGGGCACACATCCCTCCACGGGAGCATTACAGCTTGTGCTGAGCTCGTCAGGGTCAGAGCAAGGGGGTTTGCAGAGCTGGGGCAAACAGAGCTGATTCTGTCTTTGTACACCCTCAGGGGCAGCCTGACTTCTCTCTCAGCACTCAGCTCAGGGCTACAGCACTCTGGGTCACAGAATCATGGAATGGTTTGGGTGGCAAGGGACCTTAAAGGCCATTCCATTCCATTCCATTCCATTCCATTCCATTCCATTCCATTCCATTCCATTCCATTCCATTCCATTCCATTCCATTCCATTCCATTCTCTGCCATGGCAGGGACCCCTTCCACTGTCCCAGGTTGCTCCCAGCCCCAATGTCCAGTCTGGCCTTGGGCACTGCCAGGGATCCAGGGGCAGCCACAGCTGCTCTGGGCACCCTGTGCCAGCCCTGCCCACCCTCACAGGAACAATTCCTGCCCAATATCCCACCTAAACCTACTCTCTGTCAGCTTAAAAGTAAAAGAAAAAAAAGCCATTTCCATAATGTTTTGGTTTCCAAGAAGCAGAGGAGGATGAGACAGATCTAATCCAAACATCCTAAAATCCATGGGGCTGCAGGTGGCAGTGTCCAACAGAAGGCTCAATTCCTTATAAATCATGAACAGCCCCCACCTGTGGCATGAAATATCCACCTTGGAGTGAGGGGAACCTTGACAAATAACATTTATTTATGTTTAAGAAGAATACTTTAAAATTGGGAAAAAAAACTCCAGACACTTTCAGTTTTATAGTATTTTCAATTATTTTCGCAAAGGGAGGTCAAACTAAACCCAAGCGTTTACCGGGTGCTTGAAGACCAAATCAAGCACATATGATGCTTCAACAGCAGCCCAGTGAAATAATCAATAACCTCCAATTCCAGTTATTGACTTTTGCACACCCTTGCAGGCATGAGACTCCAGATGAAGGCACTGGAATCACCAGATTGTTCAATTTGCTCTTGCTTGGATATATCACACTGACATTTTTATGATGGTGTGTGGAAGCTTCTTTGAGAGAAGCTCTTGAAAGTCAGAGTGGACTTCAGCTCTCCAAATTCCCTCTTTTACTTCATTTTGGGATGCAGGGCTGATTTATGCATTATGGAAATACCAAATATTTCCCTCTCTCTATTTTGTCCTCTTACAGCTTGAAGGAACTTCAGGAATAAAGACACCTTCTGTTTAATCACACCAGAATTACAGAAGATTACACACCTATAAACTGCATTACCATGGAAAAAAAGTGCCTTTGTGTGCCCCACACACCTCCCTGCAGTGTAAGATTGGCTTCCCTGACACCCCATCTCGTCTTTTATGAGACTGTTTCAATAATGTAATTCTGCACTCTCTAACAGCCACAATAACAACTTGTTTGGACCACTGTGAACCAGCAAGAGCTCATTAAGTCTTAGAGAATGTTTGCAGCTGTTTTGGCATGGGTGTGATTTGTTATGACATGGGAAAGCTCCATTATTTCACCAGGTTTAATAGGTAATAGATATGCCCAAGCACATCCTTTCTTGCAAGGCTATGAGGAGCTTTTAGCAATAACCCTTGAGGATGTATTGGGCAAACTCATCTTGCAACATCTTCAAATATATAGAGAAAATTATGTGAACTATGGAAAATCACTGTGAATCAGGGACAGTGCACTAGACTAGAAGATTAAAGTTCTGCTCCAGCTCCCTCAAGATGCTGTTAGGTCAGTGCTTGGCCCTGTTTCCTTTTCCAGGATTTAGATGATGAGCTTTCCAGGGCAGGGGCTGATGTAAAACAAGAATCAGCTCTTGCTTAAGGCCTCTCTGTATTCATTTCATCAGAATAATAATAAGGATTAAAAAAAGGGTCAAATTCAAGCTTGGCAGAATGCCAGAACTCCTCACTGTGGTTCAAAGAAAGCATTTGAGTAAGTAAATGTAAGATATAATAATTTATTTCCTTGCACTATTCCCTGTTGTGTTTGAGATGTTTGAGAAGTACCTCGCTGTTTTTTTCCCTTTGCTGTGAAGCTGACAGCCATGAGCATTCAATAATCATGTCCTGAGCTCATGTACCTGGTTTTCCATGGGGCCCTGACAACCACTGATACATAAAATCATATATAATCCTTACACAACATGTACAAAGGCTGAAACTGTACTGATCTCCAGTGCAACAAAGCATACACAGAATGCACAGAAAATCAATAGAAATACACAAAAAATCAATATAAATACACAGAAAATACACAGAAAATCATGGGCCCATTAATACTTAGAAAGAAACAATTGTGAGCTCCATTCAAAAGATCAACCCAGGATGAACCACACATTTATCCCACATGTGTGTGCACACACCTGCACACCTGTGCACAGGTACACACATACACAGCTGTAGCCATTGGCCCTGTGGGGAGGATTTATTTTAATTATCATCAAGACAAGGCTGCCAAATTGATTCTGGGGGAAGGAGGGAGGGCAGCACAAGTAAATGGTTCTGGCTGCAGGTCAGGACCCACACTTGCTCCTCACCCTCCACGTCTGGAGGGATCCAACCCCTCCTGCTCCCAGGAGATGCCAAGCCTGACATTTGTGTTGGAAGCTCTCCAGCACCCACTTTGAGCTTCCTAAAGTTTGTTTTTGACTAGAAGGGGGGAAAAAAATCCTGTTTAACATTTACCAGCTACCACCAGTTTTACTGGAAACTGTTGAAAACGTTTAACAGCTCCTCCTTGGGAGGGGTTAGGTGGTGCCATGATGAATACATGAAGTGTTTTCTCTAAGTTAAGTTATTCTTCTTCAAGCAAGGCTGAAAAATAAACTCTAGATACAAGGTGAGTTTAGAGATGAACAGAAGGGTTTAGGAGACACAAAACTCTGTGGCCCAGGAAATAAGTACAGGAGGAGATCCTGGAATCCCAGGATAGTTTGGGTTGGAAGGACCTTAAAGCTCATCCAGTGCCACCCCTGCCATGGCAGGAACACCTTCCACTGTCCCAGGCTGCTCCAGCCCCAATGTCCAACCTGGCCTTGGGCACTGCCAGGGATCCAGGGGCAGCCACAGCTGCTCTGGGCACCCTGTGCCAGCCCTGCCCACCCTCACAGGAACAATTCCTGCCCAATATCCCATCCAGCCCTGCCCTCTGGCAGTGGGAGCCATTCCCTGTGTCCTGCCCCTCCATCCCTTGTCCCCAGTCTCTCTCCAGCTCTCCTGGGGCTCTGCTGGCACTGCTCAGCCTTGGGGACTCACAAGTGACTCCAACAAAGCCCAATGTGTGCCCCTTCCTCTCCCACCCCTTCCCTCCCTTCTTCCTTAATGACAGATCTATGGCCATTCCAACTCTCCTTCCTGGACTCCAAATCCCTGTCCTTCCTCCTCCCAGCTCCACACACCAGAGGCCTGGAGCTCCTTCTCCATAGTTTCTTCCTTGGTGCCACCGTGGCACAAACCCACCTGGCATGAAAATTTACCAATCTAATCCTCCCTCCTCACAAAGACCACATTAGCTCCAAGTTGTACACTCTTGTTCCTTAAATTTCCTCCTTGTCACAATGCCATGGGAAGCTCTTAATCTCACAAGAGTGCCTGAGGACATCCTGATGCTCCCCTTGAGGACAGAAAGCAGCCCACAATGCCAAGATAAAGCTGAGCTATTAAACTAACCCTGACCTGGGCATGTGCCTGCAGCAGGGCTGGTGGCTGCAGCTGGAGTTTGCTGAGTGGCATCCCCTGCTCTAGAATGACTTGTGACACACTTGTGCAAGTTATCAGCTGTAGAGAAGCCAACTGAGCTTGTGATCTAGCCACAGGAGCCCAGGGCTAATGAATCCAGCCCTGAATCCAGGCTGGCCCTTTGTGGCAGCCTGCGGCCACCAGAGAGAGCTCCACAGAGGGGAGGCTGCAGGGCAGAGATGGAGCATCCCAAGCCATGATGGATGAAGGGATGAAGGGACAGCCACACGTGCAGGGGCTGCCACGGTGCTGGCTGCAAAGGTGATGGGTCCCTCTCAGCTGGGACTCTGGAAGCTCCTGCAGCCCAGCTGCCACCTCCTCTCAGGGCTGCCAGGATTAAAGCTGCTCTTGCTCAACAGAAAGGAGAAATCTCCCTGAGCTTGAATAAAACAGCAAAGCTGTTGCTCCCAGTCAAAGACCAGAGCACATTTATGAACCAAGTGATCTTCTTTTCGCCACAAGGCTGGAGAGAGCACAGGCACTGTGCTTGACCCTGGTAAAACCCACAGTGGCACACTGGTTCACCTCTCCTCTGCTCCACACAGCCACAGACACTGCCAGGGACTTGACTCCTGTCCAGGTCCCTGTGGCCAGCACAGCCTTGCACAGATCCATGCATGGATCATGGGGACCAGCAGGATCTGCTGGAGGAGGGCAGGACACATCACTCCCTGCACACAAACCCTCTCTGGATCACCTAAAGACAGCTCAGAGCAACCTTTGCAAAACCAGGTTAAATATCAGTGCATGACATCTAGCACTGCCTTCTCTAATTTTTAAGATCAAATAAAAAAAGAAAGTAAGATTTTTCCCCTGAATGTCTCTTTAAAGATTTTCCAACAGCTTACACACAAAGCATTTAGACACTTTAATTTCCACTCCAATATGAATACTCTAACCCCAAATGAAACTTATTAAAAATTAAATTCTTATATTAAGTTTAAGATGCGTTTCTTTTCTCCCCAGGTCCCATTAAACGCTCTCCCTACGCACTGTTTAGAAGACAGAAGAGATCCTAGAGAATATTTACAAAGAGAACAAAACCCCCTGAGGGTTTTTATGTTACTACAACATTAATCTATTTTAATCACACAACAGATTAAAAACAAACAACATTAAGTGGTGCTACAAAGTACAGACCAAAAGCCTATCTTTGTTGCACAAAAGAAAATAATCAGGAAAAAAATGAAGTGCTTGGAAATAGGATTATTATGATATTCTACAGAGACAGAGCACAGCAAAATCAAGACTGGGCCACAGAGCTATGGGTGGGGAGAAGATCACAGAATCACAGAGTGGGCTGGGTCAGAAGGGACTTTAAATCTCACCCAGTGCCACCCCTGGCATGGCAGGGACACCTCCCACTGTCCCAGGCTGCTCCAAGCCCTGCCCAGCCTGGCCTTGGGCACTGCCAGGGATCCAGGGGCAGCCACAGCTGCTCTGAGCAACCCATTCTAGGATTGCTTCAGCAGTTATTTCTGGATTTAATCTTGGTCACCCTGATGTCCTCACTACTTCCTCCAAGGCAATCCCAGCCCTGATCTCACACTGTGCCCTTTCCCATGTGTGAGCATCCCCCTGGCCATCCACAAACCCTGACTTGAGCTGCTGTTGGGGGATGGAGCCCAAGGACACAGCCTGTTCCTCAGAGCCTGCCTTGAGCAGCTGCTCTGAACAGCTCTGGTTTCTATGCCAGGCTCTAAGATTTTATTCAGCCTTTAATTATTTACATCTATTTGGACAGTATCGGTGCAGTGAGCTAAAATATCTATCCAGCTGTCCACAGGTCACTCCCCTGAATCATCCCAGTGCATTTAGAGTCTGGGGCTGCCCATGGATTGTTCACTGCTCCAGTAGCTCCATCTCACTGGTGCTAACACAGAACCTCCTCTGCTGCTGCTGGAGCTGTCAGTGGCCTGGAGATCTCATCTGATGCTTAGGGCCGTTTTTCTCATTTTGAATAACCTAGATAATTGTGCTTTTGTAATTGAGTTTGTCATCTCCCTGCCCACAGACTCTTGATGAAGAACAGCAGCATTCTCTGTGATGTTGCTGCATCCCAGATCAGATCCATACACTCAGATCTTTCCAACAGTTACAAGCCAATGTGCTCCACCACAATTTTATAACCACCTTTGCCCAGAAGACATTGGATGGAAGCAGTTTTGCTGGAGCTTGAAATTATCTAAAGAAACCTCAAAGAAAAAAAAAGAATTGCTCTTGTTCAAAGGCAAGAAGCTGCTAAGATTCCCTGAAACAAGTGGAAGCATTTCAGAGGGATGCTCTGATAATACAGGGTGCTCCAGGCAGCCCTTTTATCTCAACACTGCCAACTCAGCTGCCAAAGCAGCCACAACCTTCAAGGGAATGATTTGTGTGGTTACTCCAGATTGACCAGGAGATACAGCTCACACTGAATATCAGTGGTAACATCACTATGGGTGTGGAGGGGGAAAGTGCAGGGGGTTCTGCACAACAGTCCTATTAAAATCCTCCACTGTGTTTATTCAGTGGATTTACTCCCAACGTGGTGCAATCCCTGACAGGATTTGATTACTTCATCCCAACATTCTTTCCTCCCAAACCAGCTGCTGCAATGGATAATCCATGTTCACTGTGGAGGACAAAGGGGAGGAATGAGCAATCCCTGCCCCTCACTGCACTTTGGGGTGTCTCTGTCCAGGCTGGAGGCAGGCAGGGAGAGCTGCTGAGCCCTGGCAGGGAGCACTGCAATCCTGCTGCCCTGCCTGGGATCCAGGGGAGATCCACCTCCCTCCCTCTCCAGGACCAAGCACTGACACACAGCCCAAGAAAATACTCCTAAAGCTGTCAGAGCATGTGCTGCACACAGAGATTTCCATCACTGGCTGGAGATGTTGTCATGCCAGAGACATGGAGTGTCTGCCATCTGTCACCCCCTGGGTGACACTGGTCAGGGATCCCAGGAGTGACCAGGCATTGGGAGAAAGAATAAACCACTTGTGGTCACAGCAGCAACACAGGCACAGTCTCAACCATGGGACATATGGACAGGACAGAGAGGATGACACAAGGACTCTACTTAACTAATGGCAAATATGCACAAGGTGTAAATCTCTGCTTAGGTGAGATCACAGAATCCCAGATGGCTTGGGTTGAAATGGATCTCAAAGACCATCTTATCCCATTCCCTGTCGTGGGCAGGGACGTATCCCAGGGTGCTCCAAGCCCCATCCAGCCTGGCCTTGGGCACTGCCAGGGATCCAGGGGCAGCCACAGCTGCTCTGGGCACCCTGTGCCAGCCCTGCCCACCCTCACAAGGAAGAATTTTTTCATATCCAACCTCAATCCATTCTCTGTCCCTTTGAAGCCATTTCCCTTTGTCCTGTCACTCCAGGCCCTTGTAAATAAACTCCTTCCATCTTTCTTGTAGGCTCCCTTCAGGCACCGGAAGGTCACAATTAGGAGATCCTTCACAGCTCTTACAGCTTGAAAAAACTTTGTAGTGTTTTCAGTCTCAAGTACAAAACCCACCACAATTCAATACCCCCTCTTAGAAACCTGCTTTAAAAACCAGAGGATGAATATTCAAGGCTTTCTTTATTTGCATTGCAGTTTTTAGCCTCATGAAAGGGAATGCCTTTCACATAATGCTATTACTTCAGGAGCTAAGATAACAACAAAAAAAGATGATGAGACTTCAGATAAAATCATGAAAGGCAGTAATGCTGCATCTTAGTACCACTCCATGGTAATTCAGCTTCTCTTAGTAGTGGTAAGGGCCTCTCTAACAGCAGACAAGAGCTGTTGTTGAGCTCTGCTAATGATGCAGGAGATGAAACCATGAGGCAGCCGAAGCAGCAGCTCCTTCCAGGGCCACACACTTGGCAAGGTAACATTATCTCTGCATTTTACAGGTTTTCACAGTAAAAAAATCACTCTTCAAAACCATAATAATATTGTGAATGAACTTTAAGCTGCTTAAGTAACCATCAGCTCAATTAAGGAAGAAATGAAGTAGCTGTGTGTGGTGAATAGATGGTGTAAATGTGTGTCAGTGCCACCATCAGTGGCTGAATCTCTGCAGGGTTTTTCCATTCACCTGTTTGTAACTGCAGAGGCACCATACCCACACCTGGATTTGAACCAACTGCTGCAGCTAGGAGACATCAGCTTTAAAAAATACCAGTACATTCTTAAGGATAAAAAATGCTCAGCTCTGTGTTTATCCAAACTCCTGGCACAGCACCTTTGAGTCACAGAATCACAGATTAATTCAGGTTAGAAAAGACCTCCACAATCACTGAGTCCAATCATTAAAAAATGAAAAATTACATTCAAAACATCCCCTCTCACACACCACAGTGTGAGGACAGGACACTTCCCATCCTGATCCTTTACCATTCCAAGTGTTCAAGTATCCACCCAAGGTACAGCTCCAAAGGATCCCCCAACACCACATGGGAGTGAGTGTGGATTTAATATTGACACGGCAGGAAAAGCACCACTGTTTGCAGCAGCAGCAGCACAAGGGTGAGTCTCAGCACTCTCACAGTCAAAGGGCTTGGGGCAAATAGTGAAGAACATTTTTAATCTTCCTATTCCCAAAATAATCCTGGGTATCCATTCCAGAACTCCAGTTTTGGATATCAGGAGTGACAACAGAGCATCTCATTAAAGTAAAAGTTATTCAGGGAGGAGTATTTAATCCAAGTAAGTGCAGTGATTATTGGTGCAATATCTGATACACAAGAAACACAGTAAAGAAAAACAGAGTAAGAAAAATATACTTTCTCCACTTGTGCTATTTTCTTAAAATTTAATTTTCAAGGGATTCTTGATGCCAGCCTTTTCCCACACCAGTTTGCAGTCAGGCATCATTAAGTCTGGGAGTTGGGGCTGGGCTACCAAGTACAGCCTCCTCTTTGCTAAACAACTCCTGTCCCACACTAAAAAAATAAAATTACTCTTACTAAATGGATTTCACTTTTTTTAAAAAACACAAGAACACATTGTCTTCTAGACTTTAAATTCCAATACAGCCAACTAAATTAAAACTAAGTACACACTGCCAAATGTTCTCGCTAATAAGACTAAAATCACTCTAGAAACTGAACATCAGTTAATCTTCCAGCTAAGAATATCACGTAGAGAAGAAAAAGAGCATCTTGCCAGTAATCTTAAAATGAAGACTGATAAGGCAAAGAAAACCCTCACAGCAGCTTGTGCTCCATTAATGTTCTCATTGGTGGTTAATACACCCAGCACCAAGGGGTGTTCACTGACCCAGGACCACAGTGCTTTTCCAAAATCATCCCCAGGAAGGAACAGTCCAGAAGGGTTATATTTAACACAGTACCACTTTCAGGCTAAAAAAGTGCTTTCAGCTGCTAAATCCCTTTCTGAAAGAGGTGGTCTTGTGTTTGAGCATCAGCCCCTGCCTTCTGTTGTGTTGTTGCTGTGACAGAGGAGCAGAACTCTGAGTGCTGCCCTGTCTCCTCTGGCTGGACACCCCAGGCTGTCACTCCCGTCCTGGGATCAGGCTGGCTCCATCCCCATCCCCATCCCCATCCCCACTCCAGGGGAGATGGCACCCAGGGGCTCCCAGGGGACACGGGCACTGCACAGCCATGTGGTTGGGGAAGAGGCTGGAGCAGGGAGAGTCCATGGGCTGCTTTGGGATCCCCACAGCCTCCAGGGGAATCCCTTCTCCAGCTCCTGGGACAGCTCAGCCCCTGAGTGACCAAGCAGAGGACACACCACTGCTGCAGCAGCAGAGGGAAATGAGGAAGGTCAGGAACGTGGACCTGTTCTGAGCCTCTGCAATGCCTTCCTGGCGAGGATTTAGCTCCTCTGGGTGTGCTGGGATGAATCCCAGCCAGGATAAAACCACAGCAACACCTGGCTCACCAGGAGATTTCCACAGTGGGCCTCCTGTCCCAGAGCAGATACTGATCACTGACCTAGGCTGCTGTCAAGCTCATTAAATTAACACATCTCGACACACCTTACCCGTACAACCACAACTGAAATGAGTTTCAGCAGCTCTTCTCTTGGAGATGGAGGGGAGTTATCAGTCAGCCCAAATGTGAACAGAACCTAAACAAGAGCTAAAAAGCAGAGGAATTCCAACCCTGCCTCTCATCTGCTTCTTGGAAATCTATTTCTTAGATAACTAAAAGGCAGATAAATAATAGAAAAGGATCTGCACTAAGTAGATCATTTGTTTTCAGAGATGTAAGTGGCAAATGCTGAATTTCTTTTTCATCTTGCCTTGAGTTTTAGCAAACTGTCACTCTTACATGGGCAGCAAGGGAAAAAATACTTATTATTAGAAAACAATCACTGCCAGATCTGATAACAATCTGACATTAACAACAGTGGGGATTCTGCTGCCAAGGATGTCTTGTGTTATTTAGAAAACAAAAAAGGAAAATTTCCTGAGGGGGAAAAGCACACAAACAAATAATTGTTTTACATCCTATTAATAAACCTCTACAGCTCATGCCTCCCTCAGAAAACGCTTATGGTCCCATCACCTTCCAGAGCACGTTACCAAATGACATTTAACATTCCTGAGGTTAACAAAAACCAATCACAACTGTGCTAGAACCTGCCACAAACACAGGAGATGCTGTTTTTTATCCAGCCATTCTATAGTGGGACATGACCTCCTTTTTGCAGTGGCTCCTGCTCCCCATAGCCAAGGGGAAGGATTCACTCCCTCCTCTGTTTTTCCACTCTTAATCCCAGTTTGCAGCACGAGCTCCAATGGCAGCACCATTCACACAGCCAACCACATTACAGAGGTCAAGATCAGCTTTTGGGTGACTCGAGTTGGGTACAAAACTCTGCACTTGGCTTCTGACTTCTAGCTTCAACCAGTGGGGGATCTGCCAACCTACTGACCCCATCCAAACCCAGCTAAAGCCTTTGGACAGTAAATATTTTGGCTGTACATTCTGAGGATGCACCTAAATGTGCACAGGCAGTAACAGCATTAAGTGAATGGTAAAATACCAGAGGGCTTTTGAGTTTCACCAAAGGCTGTAAGGATAGTTTGACTTTTCCACAACAGGTTAGGAAGTCACTAAAAAAAGAAATCAGATGTAATCACAGCATTGAAAGGGTCAGAAAACCATGTGCATATCCAGATGCATCTAAATAGGTGAAGTAACTATGTAGATGCTTCAAATACAGGAAGACAATCTTTCATTTGAGTTTTTACATGTGTCTTGGAGGACTCAACCAGTTCCTGTATTCACTGAAGTCACTAAGTTCATTGAAGCTCCTGTGTCCACTGCTCGTGTTGAATTCACAACAGATCCTTCTCAGTTGTTGGGTTTTTACAAAGTTGATGCTACAGTGTGTACTGCAGTTTCTTACTGAGTCTGTATTTGTTATTAGATTTTACAACAAAAGGCTTTTTTAGACAAGTTCAGGTTCTGTGTGTGCAGACAAAGTGGGGATTTGAGTGGGGTGTATGAGAAGGTTTTTCACAAAACACTCTCCCATCTGAAAATGAAGTTTTGTTTCTTCACTGGTAATTCTGGAGGTCAAAATAAACATTTATATCCTGCACCATTCTGCATTACTGTCCTCACCCCTTTGTAATGGAGTTAAACCCTCAGCTGTGCCCCTAGGCTCACAGAAGCCACTCCAACACTGAAAATGGGATAAAAGCTGCAGCCAGGTCTTAAGCACATCATAGAAATTTCTGTGCCTTTCAAGGCCCAAGAATCCTCTACATTCTCATGGCCATTCCTAAACACAGGCAGCCACCCAGTACCTGTGTGACAGACACAAGGCACGTCCTGGATTGCTCCACATTTACACACATTTACATGCTGGATGTAAACCATGACACTGCCCAGGACTGGCTGGGGCAGCAAAAGGCATCAGCAAAAGGCATTACTGAGAACCACAGGAGCCTCCAACAGTGACAATGTCTGAGCAGGGCTGAACCCAGGGGCACAGAACCATGGAATCATGGAATCCTAAAATGGTTTTGGCTGGAAGGGCCCCTAATGATAATCTCATTTTACCTCTCTGCCACATACTGAAACTTCATCAAGCTCCAACCCCTCCACCAAACCCCAAGTATCCTGAGGACAGATGCCCCAATCTCACTGATGGTCCCTGTCCCCTCCATTGCTTGTAAAAGGCAGGATGAATCTCACAAACAGGAGAGTCCCTGGCTGGACTCTCCTCCTCCCCTGTGCTCTTCATGGTCCTTGTTTTGTTCTGGTTGCTTGGTTTGGGTTTTTCCCTGCAGTGGTGGACACAGAGCTCGTGGATGTGTGACCCTGACAGCCTTGGAGCTGCTGCTGCCCCAGCCCAGCCCTGGGAGCTCCTCTCCTCACACTCTGCAGTTAATGCCTCTGGAGGGTGACCTGGGCACCGACTGTGAGTGCAAATCACTTGCCAAGTTCCGTTTCATTTTGACTGTGCCTACCAGGGAAGGGTCACTTACAGACTCCATCATCTCCTTCCCTGTCTCAAAAGATTATAATTTGTCCATTGCAATTCACATCAGGATGCAATTTGGCAGGTAAGTTAGAAGTCTGGAGGCAATTATTTTTCTTTCTTTGGAGAAATGGGTTATAGTCATTCAGTTATTTCTCAGTTATTTATTTTAGATGGAGCATGGGGAGGGGGGGGAAAGGGAAAGGAAAACAAGATGGGTTTAGATTTTATGATAGGATTGACACGATGTTTTGACATCTTAGCAGGGTTGATTATACTGATATATGCAATCCATGCATCTAATTCTACCCAAGAGGAAAGGGCTGTAACAGGAGTGTCTCAGCTCTTACATCCAGGTATTCGTGTGCCAATGAAAACAACCATTATGGCAAATCCTTAGACTCACCCCCATAGAACAGTCACTGTTATTATTAGCCAGTGTAAATCACCTCATTTGTAACAGATGAAATTTCTTCCTTTGAATCTGATGAGTGATGTGCTGCTCTCAGCTTACCAGGAAACACCTTTCTTATACCAGTGACTTTCCTTAGAAACACAGCCAAAAACTACATTTAAATTATACTTAGGTTTTTACAGCAGCACAAGTGACAGGGACCTTCCTGCCCATGAGCTGACCCTGCCCTGACCTCTCTTGCCAAACACACCCCTGATGTTCACACCATCATCTAGCCTTGCCAGTGCCTATGTGTCCTCTGGACACCATAAATTAAAGGGTTCATGTCCAGATCTAAGGAATAACCTAGATGAAACAGAAAGGATTCAATATGGATGAGTGACTTCTCCCCACCACAGCCTCCCTGTACAGCTTTGGTGGACTCTGGTGGAAGTCAAGACAGTTTTCCAGCTGGATTTTTCCAGACCCTGCTACATTACTTATATTTTCACTATTATCTTTCTACCCTATAAAATATGGTTTCCACATGGCTCAAAGAATAACAACCAGAAGCCTTCCCTTTTCTCATTTGTGCTCACCAGATGGATTTGGAAAACAATTTCACTGAGTCCAGATCTGTCAGTGGGTGCCAGGGTGGACTCAGCCCTGTGTTGCCCTTTCACAGTGACCAGAATGGTTTGGGTTGGAAGGGACCTTAAATATCATCCATTCCCATCCCCTGCCATGGCAGGGACACCTTCCACTGTCCCAGGCTGCTCCAAGCCCTGTCCAACCTGGCCTTGGGCACTGCCAGGGATCCAGGGGCAGCCACAGCTGCTCTGGGCACCCTGTGCCAGCCGTGCCCACCCTCACAGGGAACAATCCCTTCCCAATTTTCAATCTCACTCTACTCTCAGTTACCTTCCTATCAATCACTGAACCCACTCCCAAGCTCATTTCCATTTTAAAAAGCAAATTATTAAAGGAGTGGTTCCAGAACTCCCATTTATTGGAGCAAGAGATTACTTAATTCAGCAGTTAAAAAGAAGATGCAGTAAGTTTTATTTCAGCCAATTAAAAAAGTTCCACGTGAGCTCCCCATCAGCCCCAACCAATTGCAAGTGAGCACAGCAATGTGCAAAGCTGCCGCTGAAACAGTTCAATGAGCCTTAGCCTAAAATAAATTTGCCAGATCAGATCTTTACTTGAAAAGTGAATTTTAGGAAACTGCAGCTTTTCTTGCAAATCTTTTCAGACACCGTGCCCTGTAAAACAGCCAGTGAGATTTCTCTGACATTCCAGTGGAAGCCTAAGTTTTACCAGAGAGACTGCAAAGATTTAAAGTCACAGTATAATTTCACCTCCAGGTTCTGGGGCCCACTTCCCTTATCAATTAACCTGTCAGCCGACAGTCGGCTCTAATTAATTAAATCCTTTTTTAATGAAAAGAATTTGCCTTGAGCACAGTCTGTCAGCTCCAGAACAACTCTCCAATTGGGACATGTCACAGCAAACCCTATTAAATACCTGCAGGGAACCCAACACCAGCAGCAACCTCACACTCCCCTTGGCTTCTGCAGACACATCTCATGTTACTTTTCCATGTCTCTGCCCTGCTGCCACAAGAGGCTCTTCCCAACCAAATCCTGCCCTTGCATTTGGCCCTGATGCACCTTTGTTCCAGCTGCTTGCAGAAGTTGTTTGTGGATCCATTATCCCAGAGCAGGGAGGCTCCCAGACAAAATCCTAACACCAGGGGCCTCCGAGAGCACCTTTTGTGGGGAATACTCAGTGTCTGAATGGAGATTTCTCAAAATGCACAGAAGGAGTCATCCAGAACCCTGTCTCCAAGAATAAGATTTTAGACCACTTTTAAAATTGCAGTGACAGACTTCGTGGATTCCATGGACACTCAGATTTCCCAGACACCACACTGCCATCCTCTGGAAGAGCCACAGTTTGGGAAGAACTCCCCACACACCATCCCTGTGTGTGCATTCCCCAGGTGGGAGGAGATGGATACAGGGAGCTTTTCTCTGGGTGTATTGCATTAGAAAAACAGGGATAATCCCTATGCTAATGATCCCCCTGCTCCCCTAGACTTCAAAGAGCCTGGGATCACAGCTGTAATCTTCTGCAAGTGTTAGCAAACAAAATTACAAGTTTTAACTCTACAGGTTCCAACAAATTCCCCTTGCCCTCAGTGCAGCAACAGACTTAAAAATAGATGTAATGAGCAGCTTTAGATCTGCATAAATCCCCTCTGGAGTTCATTAATGATTTCATTTCTGGCAAGACACCATGTCAAACGAGGGAGCATTATTAAAAACATACCTAGATATGTACCTTAAAGTGCATTCCTGCAGATGCTCAGGGAGAAAAGGAGGCTGTGTAATTTTGGTTTACCTTTTAAAGAACATGATTATAACGGTGTATAACTCTAAAGCCTTTTGTTCTCAGAACTAATTGCAGCTCTCCAAGGGACGCTTGAATCTGCAATTATTTTTATATTTGAGAAAATGGGATTTGAAGGTTTACCATGGAATCATGGAGTGATTGGGTTGGAAGGGACCTCAAAGCCCATCCAGAGCCACCCCTGCCATGGCAGGGACACCTTCCACTGTCCCAGGCTGCTCCAACCCCAATGTCCAGCCTGACCTTGGGCACTGCCAGGGATCCAGGGGCAGCCACAGCTGCTCTGGGCACCCTGTGCCAGCCCTGGCCACCCTCCCAGGAACAATTCCCAATATCCCATCCATCCCTGCCCTCTGGCAGTGGAAGCCATTCTCTGTGTCCTGTCCCTCCATCCCTTGTCCCCAGTTCCTCTCCAGCACTCCTGGAGCCCCTTTAGGCACTGGGAGGCCACAAAAATGTCATTTCAGAGCCTCCTCTTGGCCAACAACCTCAACTCTCTCAGCCTTTCCTCACAGCAGAGCAGCTCCAGCCCCTGGAGCATCTTCATGGGCTCCTCTGGACTCATCCCAACCTTTCAAGTCCTGTACTCAAACATGAGCAGCTCCCATCCTGCCGCTGTTTGTTCCTAATCTGCACAATAAACGTGAATTATTGCTCGTGCAGCTCCCATTTCACACCACGGCTGCTGGTGCATGAAATCCCAGGAATGTGCCTGTTGACAAGGCAAGGTTCAGCACGTCCATCAGCAAACCACCCTCAGGAAATTCGCTCCTGGCTGATGTGCTGTTGTTGCAAGAAGAGAAATCTCAAACACACCGTGTCAGAAAGTATGTGCTGCCTCCACCTCCCGTTTACTCCTCAGGGGAAAAAGTAAATAGAGTATAAGCAATTTCTTTCTTTTTATAAAAGAAAAAAGTCTAACCTGCCTGAGACATAGGGAAATCATTTACCTTCTGCCTGCCAGAGCAAGTTCTCAGCGTGCTTTTTCCATATTAAAACCACAGCCCAACAGAATGGATTCACTCCATCTACAAAGGGCAAAGTTTAAGTTGCAGAGAGAAAATGAAAGCTCAGTGATAAACTCCAGGTTTTAAGCAGTGCTTAAGTTCCATGGTTTGCCAAAGGACAGCAAATAAAACCTAAATATTCAAATAGAGACTACTAAAGTCTGTTTATCATTTCCTGAAGAATCAGCTCAAAGACAGAATCTCATTCCCTGCCTCCTGTTTGCATTTGGAAATTACTTTATCCATAATATGTTTACTAAAATAAGCAACATAAACACATAAATTCTGAAAGCAGGCTTCTGCCCACAAAGCAGGCTGATCCCTGAGCTTTGAAGTTTCCATAGCTGCCCTGGTTTTTTTGGCCAGTCCTCATTCTGACTGCTAGCAGCAGAAGAATAACAAAACATTGCAGAAAAATGCTACAGATTCTTTGCCAAAACAAGTAACGTCCCCCTGTTGAATCTTTCTGAATCACTTCCAGTAACCTCACGATGCTGCTGCTCCCTCTCTTCCCCACACTCTGCTTACCAACACTGTGCTGAGCACAGCAAACAACCACTAGAACAGGAACAAGAACATCCTCACTGCCCTGCCTGGCTGTTGGTACCACCTGGGCACACACTGGGATTCACCTGGCTGAAAATCCTGACTTGCTATTCACTCACAAGCACAAAAAAAAAGTTCAAAAGGGCGAAAAAAGGAGTAATTCCAGGACATGTTGGGTTACAGAGTCTCTCACACACTTCTGAATGCACCCATTTTATTTTATCCACTAAGTCACACTGGATTAGCAATATTAGTTATTCAGAGAATCACAGAATGGTTTGGGTTGGAAGGAACCTTAAAGATCATCCAGTCCCAGCCCCTGCCATGGCAGGGACACCTCCCACTGTCCCAGGCTGCTCCAAGCCCAGTGTCCAACCTGGCCTTGGGCACTGCCAGGGATCCAGGGGCAGCCACAGCTGCTCTGGGCACCCTGTGCCAGCCCTGCCCACCCTCACAGGGGAGAACTTCTTCCCGATATCCAATCTACCCCTGCCCCCCTTCAGTTTAAAACCATTCCCTGTGTCCTGTCAGACCCAGCTGTGAACTCCAGAGCTCCAGGGTATTTTCCTGCAGCTCCCTGGACACCCCAGAGTCCCATGCTGCAGGAGTCCTGGAGGGTTTGGGGTGTGCCAGGAGGATGAACAGAGCAGGGCTGGGGCTGTGCTGCCATGGGAAGGACAGCACCCAACACTCCCTGAGGATGTGCCATGAGCTGGCACAGCCCCTGACCCAGAGGGCTGCAGGACAGTGACTGTCCCAAAGGGACTGTCCTGCTGGGGACACCTCCCTTTTGGAGACCCTGGCACAGCCATTGCTGCCTTCTCAGGACACATGAACATGCTCCAAAGATAAAGAGGTTTCATTGCTTTTGTGTAAACTGCTAGAGCAATCAAAACCATCATTAGAGACAAGTTACTGGCTAATGTAATTTTAAAGTATACACAGCAATCAACTTTAAATTAATTATAATATCAAACTAAAAAGCAAAGACAGATCACTTCCTGTCACACCCACAGACCCCCTAAGATGAGTGTGTGAGTGCCACTGTTTTTTAATTATTATTGCTTCAAATACCTTTGTTAAGCATTTGTTCAAATTACCAGCCCTTTACCTGCAGGAAAATAACAATGACTTGCCTGGGCTGCTGAGGAGATCCCACACAGCATCCCCTAGCTGTGCCCTGTGTCCCAGCCCTCCCTGTTGTCACCAAGGGCTGTGACAGCAGCTGTGGCAGCTCACTGTGCTTAGGGTTTGCTTCACCCAAACATTTGTTTGTCACTGAGCCCTGCATATTGAGCAGGTATTGTCAAGTTATTTTTGGCCCCGATATAGTGGCAAACCATAATGAGGCCTTGAGGTGAACAAACACCTTGGCAGCCAGGCACCAAGCTGATGTGCTGTTGAAAGGCTGGAGAGCAATTAGGTTATTTGAGAAGGAGGAGATGCTGGACAGGGCATGTGAAGACAGAGAAAACAAACTTAAGCATTAAAACACCAACCCCCTCCTTCAAGTTGTCAGCTATTTAAACAAGGTGTTAATTTACCACAGGCTGGATTATCAACAAACTTAATTTTTTTATTAACTCAAAGGATGCACAGACTTGTCTCCCACATGCATATATTGCCCAGCCCTTTCCAGACAAGTGGAACAGCTTGCCAGATGATTGTTATCACCATTTAATTGTATTACAGTGATTCCCACAAGCCCTGGCCGTGGGCCTGGTGTGCACAGAGTGAGGGGCTGTGCAAAGGTGGTCTGTGCAAAGATAACTTCAGACTGTGAGTCGGCAGCAGATCCAGAAGCAGATGGAGAAGCAGCTCTGTCGAGGCCATCACCCCACGGGGCAGCTCTCAGGAGTGACCTGAGCAGCTCAAGGGTAGGGCACAAGTCCTCTCTGCTGCTCTGTGGGTGTCACCTGATGCCCATGCACTGGTCAGTGAATGGTGTCACAGCCACAGAGCCCCCAGACACAGCTGGCACTGCCAGCACCAGGCTCTGCAGAGCACAGACACCCTGGGGCACTGTCGTGTGCTCACACTGGGAAGTGGTTCTGACCTGTCAGACTGATCAAACTGGGCTTTATCTACCCAAACTCAACACCACATCCTGTCTGCATCACACACAGCCTCTGAGGGCAGCACTGGGCCCTGATCTTTTAAAGAATCACAGAATGGGTTGGGTTGGAAAAGACCTCAAAGCTCATCTCAATCCAACCCCCCATCCATGGGACACCTTCCACTAGACCAGCTTGCTCCAAGCCCCATCCAACCTGGCCTCGGACACTTCCAGAGGGTCTCTTTAAGAAAATATTTATTTTTGTAAAATATTTATGCAGATTCACCTACCTCTATAAGATAAGCACTTTCCAAGTACAAATTCATAGGTCACTAATTTAGGCAAAACATGTCTAGAGAAACCACTGGGAAAAAACAAGAGCAGGTACAACAGCCAAGTTTTAGGAAGGAACACTGACCACCACATGGAAAAAAAGCTGTTACACAAGAAAAACGACCTTTGCAAGACAGAAACAAGAGTTTTCTAATTCAATCCATAGAGCCAGTTAGTTTTGCTTTACCTTTTCAAGTGGTCAAGGGTGAGATTCTGCACCCCAAGGTTGTGGTTTCTCTTGGAGCCTGGACTGAGCTGAGCTGTTTGCTCATGGCTGTGGCTGCAGAGGACAGGACACCTCTCCTGCTGCACAGGGACATCCCCAGTGCCAGTGTGAGCTCATCCCTCTGACCACTACAGGCAGCTGCTGGTGTATTCTGAGGGCTGCTCACCCTGTCTGCAGCCAGACATGACTGCTCAAGTATGAGCTGGGTTATAATGAGCTGGTTGCTCAAGAACCGAGTCTTCAAAAGGACTCTGGCTGGAGTGGCTGTGAATGTGTCTGATGCAGCCATGGGATTTCTCTTGGCATGGGGAGAGGCTGAACCTGGTGTTCCAGGATTACCAAGATTGCTCCTGAGCATGCTCTCATCCTTGAATGTGTTCAGAGATCCTTCCAAAACCCTGACTGCTTTCCATCTTTCCACCCACATGGTAAATCTTTCCCAGATTCCAAAGACTTTGGAGGCTGTGTGTTCATACAGCACCAATCCTCATCTTCAAATCAACACCCACTTGACTGGGAGTTAGAAACACAAGGCTGAACTTCTGGCAATGAATTAAGATCAGAATGAAGACCAGTATCATTCCTCTGCCTTTCCTGTTCAGGAGGTGAGGTGAGAACCCAGGAGTTCACCCCATTTCTTCCACATGAAAACTATGTAAGACCTGTTTAGACCTCAGCAAGAGCATCAGGAGAACCTGAAGAACAGTACTTAAGCTCTCGTACATGCAGTCAGGTGGAAAAGATTCCAGCTCTTCTCTCTCAGGGAGTGTCAGAAACTCAGCATCAGACTTTCCATCACAGCCTGAAATGTCTCCCTGCCTTCCTAACCAAAACACCTGAGGATGAAGTGCCTTGGGAGAACAATTCTCTTAATGACAACAGTCTTTTCGTGCTACCCCAGGGTGCCAGGAGAGCTGGTGTTTGAAATTTCAAAGCTGAGCCACCCCTGAGGTTGAGATCCACAGCAGGCACTGAGCTCCTGGCACAGCTTCCCACCCATCCCCAGGGGCAGCAGGTCCTGCCTGGAACTGAAAAACTCCTGAAGTCAGATTTTAATAATCATTTATCTCAGCAACACGGGCAAGGAGAAAAGAAAAAACCCAACAGTTATTATCACAGGACAGAACAAACTGGTGCTGAGGTCCCCAGGCAGCTCCCACACCTGCTGAAAGCTGCACAGGCCCCAGGCATAAAACCCCAGCATAAACCCAGCCAGCAGCAGCAAAATCAGTGCCTTGCTCATCTGCTTTAGATTTTTAAATGCTGCTTCTCTTAACAAATGAAGTTTCAGTGCTTATGGGACCAACAACCTAGTAAATGAACTAAGTATTTATTTGTGGCTTTATTACTTGGCAGACCCATTTCCACGGAGTCGTTTTTCCTTAGGACCCAGCGTGCTCTGCAGCAGCTGTTTTCCATTACCAGCCACTCAAATTCCTTTGCCTCTAATTTCCAAAAGTGCCCACTAACTTGAGGTATTTGGAAACTACAGCAAATGGCTGTGGGAGCTCAGCAGCACTTTCACATCGTCCCTCTTCCCCATCTCCCTCCCCAAGGCCTGAGCTGGCCCCAGTTCTCCAGACCCCCCAATGTTTGTAAAACCCCATGAAGGACCCTCAGAGTACAAAGTGACCCAGGAAAGGTTCCCACAGGGGCTGGTGGAGAAGGGGGTTTGGCCCATGCCATGCATGACTTTTGGATCACCACAGGTGAGGAGGGAACAGGAGGTTTGGGGAGCTCCTCTGACAGTGGACAGAGAGATTGGAATAAATACGGTGGCTCTGGAGGGCTCAGGGCAAGCTGTGAGTGTGTCTTAAGCCAGGATTTCAAGTGCCAGGGGAAATCCTGCTGCATGAACAGACTCCAGCTCTGTGGGGTTTGGGTCTTGTGCTGCTGGACTTGGGAACTCTCTCCTGGCCCCACTCTGAACAGCCTTAGCAAGATGAGCTCCAAAAATAGAAAAAAGAAAAAGGTTTCTTGGGAACAACATTTTTGGCTTAGAAATTCTTGACTATGGGGTGGGGAGGCCCACACAGGGTGCCCAGAGCAGCTGTGGCTGCCCCTGGATCCCTGGCAGTGCCCAAGGCCAGGTTGGACATTGGGGTTGGAGCAGCCTGGGGACAGTGGGAGGTGTCCCTGCCATGGCAGGGGGCTGGAATGAGACAATGACAGGAGCTTTAAGGTCTCTTCCAACCCAACCCAACCCATTGTGGGATTCTACAGTTCTGTAATAATTCACAGAAGGAGCCCCCACCTGACTCTCCCAGCACATGAAAGTCAAGGCCATTAACTGCTCTAAAGGGCACTTCACTCAGTTTATCTGCTCCTCTGTTTGCCACTTTCTAAGTACACATTGATATGGGCTTTTTTAAACCACTTGAACACTGTGCAAGGCTCTTCCAGACACACTTGAGGCCTCTCTCAGTCAGTCACATCCAGAAAACAGAATCTGTTACACTTAATAACTGAATACATTGGACAACACCAGGACAAGTGGTGATGGCAGCTGAAGCTGTGTCCTGACCCTGGGCTGGTCCCTCCAGCACCTGGTGGGGGCAGCCCCTCTGCCCTTGCCCAGGCTCTGCCTCCTCCCCCTCCCACCCCATCTTTCACTTGAGCAATTTAGCTGCAAAATTACAAAAAAAATTATTTTTTTTTACTTTTTTTTTTTTTTTCCTGTGTTTGGCTTTCTGGTGAGAAATCACTCAGCTCACACTGTCCAACTTTGGTGCCCAAAGCCAGGGCAGCAGCCAGGTGGGGGAAGAGAATGGGACCTGCTGGGGACAGGGACAGCAAAAGGGGCTTGAGTCCCCCTCATTCACCAACATCCAGCAGGGATAAGAAATAAGGAAATTTCAGTGATCCTGGGTGGCTGAGAGTCCTCAGGGTATCCCAGGTTTTATTCCTGTGGCTCTCATCCAGAAGAGCACTCAAGTAAATGCTGGATGTTAAAAAGTGTTTGAAGCCAGTGGAGCAAGGAAGCACAACACTTGAGCTGAAGCCTAAAGAAGGACAAACCCCTGAGCCCAGAAATGCTCTTTCACAACCCCCTGCATCTCTTGAGACTCACAGCATCCCTTCATAACCAGGCCCTGCCTTTTCCTTTGGATAATCTGTGCTGAGCCCTGAGAAAGTTAAAACTTCACCAGATTAAAGTCTCATCCTTCACAAAGTCTTCTTTGCCACCAGAAGGAATGTGGCAGCTCGCACTGGGAAGCTTGATTTCAGTTTTTCTGCCTACTCAGACAAATATTATTGCACTCAGGTCATACACTGAAGAGTTTCTTCACATGTTCAGACTGTGTTTTTCTAGGAAAAAAAAAATCTGAGATTTTGGAAAGCAACAGTGAGATCTGCCTGTGGTTCTCCGCTCCTATTCCCACACTTTGGGAAAACAATGACTAATTCATAGAACTTCATGGGCTTTTGTGGGCAGTCTGCATGATAAAATAACATCTGACTTTGTGGGATCGTTTTGTGTGGAGAAACATTTAAAATATGTCAGAGTGGTGATTAATCATGGAATGGTTTGGTTTGGAAGGGAGCTTAAAGCTCATCTCATTCTAGCCCCTGCTGTGGACATGGACACTTCCACCAGACCTGGCTGCTCCAAACCCTGTCCAACCTTTTTGAAGGCAAAAGGCATTCTTGCCTGGGGGGGCAGTTGAGAACTGGAAGGAAAAAAAAAAAAAAAACACCTTTTTGTTTTGGTTTTAAGCACCTTCTAAGACTTTATTAAAACAACAACAATAAAAAAGGAAAAAAGGAAAAAAAAGAAGAAAAAAAAACCAACCAAAAAAACCCCAACAAAACCACAATCCCTGTAGACATCCCTGCAAAACTCCTACTGACATCCAGAGTATCAAGACTGTAGGATGTGGGATATTTTGGGGTGCTTGTTCTTTTTTGAATTACAGTAGCTGTCTAACAGCCCTTGCTCAGGCTGTGTAATTGTGCCAAGTGAGGAGGCATTAGACCCTATGGGAGAAGGGCTCAGGAGGTGACCTGGAGGCTTGGTGGCACAGCTGGGTGTTTGGGAAGTCTGGGCAATCCCTGTACCCCACAGCCACACCCTGAGCACGTTCTGCACAGTTCTCCTGACTTCCAACCATTCTAGAAGAGAAGAGAGGCTGGTGGTGCAACTTGGATGGTGGCTGGGAATCAACCACTTCTCTCCAGGTAAAGCAGGTAAAGTTAATTTATGGCCCATTCCTTCTCTTTTATTTTATTTTTGAGCCACGCAGGGCACGCAGTCCCCACAATATCCCATGGTGCTGCTGGAGGCACTGCTGCTCCCCTCCAGGGCAGGGGGTGACAGTGGCTTGTTCTGTGAATGCCCTGGGCCAGCTGTTCCCTCCCTCCAGCTGTGCTCTGGGTGCTCCCACAGGCCCTGTGTTCCCCTACAACCCAAGCAAGGGCTGTGGAACCAGAGTCCATCCAGAACCAACATGAAATGACAAATCCAGTGAAGGAACTCCTGTTATCCAGTGCTACCTACAACCACAGACCCATGGTGTGTGGCCTAACTCCTGGGTTAAACCCAGGTTAAACCCCCTGCCAGGAGTGGCTCTGCTCAGGTGACACCTGATGGAAACGTGGCCCCTCTGCTGTGACATTGCTGTGCTTTTCCAATGGAAATGAAATGCATTTGATAAGATAACAAATGCCTGGCAAAGCACAGTGAAGCTATGTAAGGGAGAGAACAGGAGGGGGAAAAAAATCTTGTATAAGCAGCAAAACAATACAGCTTTATCTAATCTCAGCAACTTATTGCTGCTTGTCTGCCTGTGTGTGTTTTACTGACAAAATAAAATAAATTGAATCAGCTCACACACGATAACATGCTCTTTCCTACCTCATACTAATTGCTTGGCTAATTGATGTTTGTTGAACTTTCTCCATTTCATTGAGTGATTAGGTACAAAGCTAACAGTTGACATCTGTAGGCGCTTAACTGGCGTCTGTAATTACTGTTAATGTTAAATAATTGTTAGTTAATTGGAGTGGTAACTGACTGAATGGAATCCAGATTGTGAAGCAAAAAGAGACCTAGTTAAATAAACATACATTTTCAGAGAAAATAACATTTTACTACAAGGGAGAGACTAACAGCAGGCCAGATAGGGGAGGTCTGCAGGATGCTCCATTCAGCAAATCTCACAGCAGCCTCCAGCCTGGACTCCCCCAACCACAGGTATGGGAAAGCAGGATCTCTGCCACCAAAACACTCCTATCCCAAGAATTTTTCCACCTTCTTTTTAATCAATTAACACAATTGTACAGCCCAACACTGATGTCTTTTTTTGAGAAAATCAAATAGAAGCTAATCTACAAAACAAATATTCCCTCCATATTAGATATGATTGTGTTGGCAAATATTGCCATTTCGCTCCCTAGCCTGGAATAGCTTGACTTTGCAAAAATCCACAGCCTTAAATGAACTCTTGGGGGCACGTGATCACCAACTGACCACAAAGGGTACTTGATACCAGCCCAAAGGGGCAGGGATGCCCACAACAACACCTGCAACTTCTCCCTCTGCTGTTTTGGCAATGCCTTCAGGTGCTTGTACCACACTGGCTGCTTTCTGCTTTTGTTTTGAATTACTAACTTAAAAGTTACCTGTGAAGCCTTGACAGGCTCCTGTTTTGTAAGTTTAACAACTTAATAATCTGAAATTTTTGGAAGAGGCTACCTCAGACTTTCACGTGCCCCTCTGGGCACATCATATTATCCAATGACCTTTTCCTGCAGCTACAGAATAGCACTGGGACCTCACTGCCCTGGCACCCCACAGCTCAGCTGGCAGACACAGTCTGCCAGTCCAAACCAAAAAACAGTCCAGCCAAAAAAACTACCAGCACACAGAGAATGAGAGGGCATGGAAGGCATAGGACTGGAGAGGGGTGGTTTGTGCTCAGGAGGTGCAGCCATAAGGGATGTTATGAACAAGCTCCTTGCTCAGATAAAGCACCCCTGGACCAGGAGTAGCTGCCTCACTCTTTGTGCAGCAGAACAAAGCACCATCACAAGACATTTATCGACATTTTCTCTGCTTCGCTTGGAAGTCAAGAGTGATGTGACCCAGCAGCTCTTCTAATCTAACTCAGGGGTACCAGAAACCCAGGCTCTCCAAACTCACAGCTTTTTCCAGTTCTCAGCCTCTCCCTAATGAGACACTGAACTTCCACATGGAAAATACTGAAAAGGCATTTGAAACCCACAAAACACCAGCAAACCAGTGATTCAAAGCCACCAGGGAAGCCTCCAGCAGAAAGGGGAGGAGACACCACTGTCAGGGTGTCACTTGTGGGGGTCACATCAGAACTGCCACAAAACCAAAATCTGGGATGATTCAACAGTCCCTGAGGTTTGCTGGCCTGGGGCCAGTTCCCTGCAGTGCTGGGGGTGCTCCAGAGCTCTGAGAGCAGGGGAGGAAGAGGCATTTCAGTGAGAAGAGGCAGCAGGGAGCAGCCACCCCAAAAACTGCAAGTGAGGCAGAGAACACAGCCCAAGTGAGTGAGGATGTTCTGTGGATTGCTCCAGACCCTGGAAAGGAGGGAGGGAGGCAGCCCCAGCCAGTCCTCTGGCACACTGACCATGTTAACACTGCTCATGTGGAGTACTGCATCCACTTACATCCAACTTGAGATGCCTGGGGATGGTTTATTCAGGAGTGAGAGCACCTCTCCACAGCCAAGGATCTCCTGTGAAGGGATCAGCAGGGAAGGAATTGCCAGCTTTAGCTCCCTGTTTGTTTACAGAAACAGATGTTGTAGAGGATCCTCAAGAAATGCTTCACCACGAAGCCAAGGGGAGAAACAACAACAGCCTGGTTTTTTTCTAGGGCAGGATATTGCTGTAGAACTGCCTAAAAAGCCAGGGCTTGATCTGACTGGTGTTTCAGCCACCAGTGAAGCCTCCTAACCCAGATGCCTTGATCTACCTCCAGCTGAGAGTATAAATATTTCCCTGACAGCTGGTGGTGCCACGCAGCAGAAGGATTCATAAAGTTTACATGAACATCCTGTAAACAATTTGAACATAAAAAGCTCTAACAGCCCAATTGTGCTCCTGATCAAAGGCAAACTTCAATATACAGCACAAATGAAAACTTCACCACTTTGGGACTTATTTCTCCCTTCAGGAAAAGCTGTTTTCCAAGGGTATGTAGGAGGGAGTTAACATAAATGAACCACACAGTCGTAGTAGGAGCTGCCTGCTCTGCAGCTTCTGATGTGTGTATTTAAATTACTGAGAGATAATGGAATTTAATTACGCTGAGAAGTCATGTTACAAAAATTCATGAACAAACCCTGTACTTTCGCTGGGATTAATGGTGCTGAGGTGAAACTCTCAGAGGGTGTGGGGCAGTTCAGTTCCTTCAGTGACACACAGACTACAGGCAGCAATCCCAACTGGGAGGGCCATCCCACAGGAACAAGGGAGAGCAGGAGCTGCAGGGGGGATGTTCTCCTCTGCCAGCTCTTCTCCAACTCATTTATTCAGACACTGACAGCTCCTTTGTCAAGCATCAAGCAAGGACCCAGACCCCTGGGTGCTCACCTTCCAGCACAGCTGCCTGGATTCCCAAGGGAACCATCTCCCTGGGTAATTTCAGCATTACAAGGTGTTCCTGACAGAGCCAAGGAATGCAGGGCTCTGATTCACAACCAGGGACCACTCATTCAGTGGCAGCTACAGGAACTCCTGCTCTGGGGACCAAGCTCCATCCCTCCCAAATTCCCAGACCTGCTGCAGACACACCGAGTGCTGGCAGCACAGAGGTGATGGGGGAACCTCACAGCCCTTTCCATCACTCAGCTCTGACACGAGCCCCAGCCCTGAGAGACCCCAACATCCACTGGCTGCTCCCAAAAGCTCACAGGACCTTTCTAGATTCAGTGATGCACCCTTCCATTCAGCTCCAAGGGCAGCCAAGTCCTAATCAGGAGCTGAGAGACTTCTCCTTAAGGGTTTTCATCAGCTCTCCAAGAGAGGGTTGGGGGGGGATTTCACTTGGCCCTGGATTTTTGAAATTCTTAGTGTTTCTGAGGAAGGGACTGTTCCATGTTACACATCCACACTAATCTATCACTCCTTGATCCTGAGCCCATCTTAAGCCATGAAGTCCACAACACAATGACAGAAAGGGGGCAAAATGTATATATGATATATAAAATGCTTCGGGATTTGTACCTGCTCTGTAAATACATTACTTCTGTAATTTCTGCTACTTCACTTATGAATAATACTAAAAATTAAAAAAAAAAAGGCAAGAAAAACCCAGGCAGTGTGTGAGACACAGGTGGCTGTGGGACATCCAAGAAGAGTGGCCATGGACACAGAGGGCTGGACACTGCCCAGCCCTCCCAGCCTGGCAGCTTGGAAGGTTTCATCACGATTTACCCAATGCAAATCTGACCTTTCTTACGAGTGACTTTTATTGCTTTTGGCAAAAGCAGCCGTGGACAGCGCAGTGGGGAAGAGCTGGCTTGGAAGCGAACAGGCTGAGCTGTGGAGAGAGAACTTGAACTCGGAATTTATCAAACTGACAGCCCCCGGGCACTCAGAGCTCCCCAGGGCCACTGGGAGCAGGAGCAGCCCCCCCCAGCCCCGGCAGAGAGCCCAGCACCTGCCTGCCAGCAATTACTGACATTATCTCCAAACAGGGGAGCTTTTCTGAGCTTCTTTTCCTGATATTTTGTAGTCTGAATGCTAATCCCTTTGACAAAACTGTCCCCTATGCTTTTTCCGTTCTCTTTCCGCTTAATCTCTTTCTCCCAGTGGAAAAAAGAAAAAAAAGAGGGTAAGGAAAAAAAAAAAAAGAAAATACCAGCCAGCCTAGTTTGGCCGCACCTGGATTTGCATTGATTCCTCCCTTGTCATTCATGTTACCAACAGGAATTAGCATATGGCTTTAAGGGGAAACTCAGGAGGAGAAAAGAAAGATGCCATTTTGATGGAAATAAGGGGCAAAGGAATAATCTACCATCAACTAAAAAGCTTATTTGTGTACGGTTTCCCAAGCAAAGCTTTGAAAAGCCCATGTTGATTTTAGGCTACACAAAGAAACCCTAATCCTTTCAAGGGAACTAAATCACCAAAGAAAAGTACCTCGAAGAAAAGGCTCCCTGTCAAGCATGGGTATTCACATCCAAAGGGAAGCCACGAATCAAGCTCCGTAAGTAAACAGCAATAAGAATGTGGGAAATGTGTTTGAGTCAAAAAAGAAAACCAAAGGAAGAGGAAGAGGGGCCTACTCTTCATCAGTCACCTCCCGGGGAGGAGAGGAGCCCTCACCCTGGTTACAGGCCTGCACCAGGAATGTGGATTCACCCAGGCTTCTCCTGCCCTGGCCCAGCCCCAAGAAAGGGCTGCTCAAATGCCAAAGCTTTTTATAGCAAATTAGCAAAATAAAGATGCAGTCACATGTAGTTTGAGGGCCTGGGGTCACCCCAGACAAGCAGCTCTTCCCTTCTAATGGCTGTGCCACCTATTCTCAGCCTCTGGAGGAGCCTGGGGAACCTGTAAATGCCATTAATCACAAAGGATAAATCAGCTTGCCAAGTGAGATAACCTGGTTAGACCACAGAAATAATCCAGACTGTACTTTCAGAGGATGCTAATACATGAAAAACAGGACTATGGATCCGTAATGCAATTAAATCCAGGTATAATTCAATATGCAGCAGAAGCCTTCAGAAGCAGCAGCGGATCAGCATGGGAATCCCAAAGGTAACGGGGTCACATTCTGTCCCCAGTTAAACCAGCACAGCTTCGTGGAATTAAAAGGCACAGAGAAACACTGGAATGACTCACTGGAGTAACAAACCAAACCCGGGGAGCAGCACACAGAGCAAATACTGAGCAAATCCACACCTGGCCAACAAAACACACCTGAATTTCAAACGAGTCAAATCTGCCTCTTCTAATGCAAACTGACTGGAGTATTCCAAACCCCATCAGATAAAACTCTGGGTTTACAGCTCACCCTTCTCCAGGCACGTCCCATATGCTGCCAGAGAAAAGCAGGACACTGGGGTAAAAACCAGATGCCTTTTCAAGACTTTGAATTATACTCGTTTGTGCAACTCATGCCTGGAGCTGCTCCCTCCACCCTCCTTGCAAAAACACCAACCAGGCCAAAAATGAGAATTACACCCAAAGGATCCCCAAAGCCTCTCTGACAAGGGCACTCCAGGCCCAGCTCTGCACACAGCAGCAGCTCATGGGCGCTGATTTAGGGTGAGCTCTCCCTTAATGTACTGTTATATCATTAGCTGCTCTGTCTTTGGATTGCTGTTTGGAAGAAATTAATGGGATACTGAATATTTAAATGTGGCCCTCTCTATCATTTATTAACTCTACAGAAAGCACACAGCACAGTAAGCCATGGTTTATGACTATTATCCTGTGAATACTAAACGTTGGCTGGTTATTACTGTCAGCAGTGCAAATTGGCTATTCATAATTCCACGTCTATCATGGAGCTGATGAGTAACAATCAAGTTAAAACATTTTGAAAACTCTTACAGTTATTTAAATGAGCTTAAATTAAAGCCATTTGTAAAATAAACTATTCCCTAATATTGTTATTTAAATTAATTCTGACCTGGCAGGCAATGCATTATTTAAAGCCTATATTTTATATTAAGCAAAGCAATTACCAAGCATACAGAACACGTCTGATACCCAGAGAAACATAAAAAGCACTAACAAGCTGATTGCGACATTTCTGCAAGACAAGTTACATTTCATCTCCCATTGAAATTGCCATGAAAAGAAACGTGTGGGGAAAAAAGGAAAATAAATCTGTTTGGGATGTGGATTGCAGCCTTACCTTTATTTGTGACAGCGTTGAACAGTTTCTCAGAGCTGGCATCAGATGCCTGTAAGACCAATAAAAAAAGAAAAAAAGAAGTTACATTTTGTAGCAGTGATAGATTTCCAAAGGCACGGTGGTGTATTTATGCACAGGCTGAGGTGTGTATATTTTAGGGAAACAAATCAGGAGACAAAACCAGGGGCGCTGAGAGCGGCGGCTCCGGAGGCCGTGTCCATGAGGTGGTGCTGTTTGGCTGTGCTTCACCGCCCTGCAGTGCAGATATTTCTTTGGAAAGATTCTATTTCATAAAGAAATGGGGTTTTTCTTCAACATTAGCTTCCCAGACACTGTATCTTTGTACTGCCGTTATCCAATACATTCCGACATTGATTTTGCGATGGAGAAGAGTCATGATTTCGAACCAGACAGCCCAGTCTCAGGAATTTCCAGAACTGCAGATTTCTTAATTTTTAAAGTATTTTTGGGATCCCTGCTGGGTGAACATTCAATTTTTACCACCTTCAAAGCAGCGTTGATAACTTAGGTTAGTAATTTCATAAACTGCTGTTGCAAACTCTTTGAAAAATAAAGAGCATGTCAGTATTTAGTATCAGTGTGTATTTCCACGTCAGCTTTGCCTTCCTCAGGATAACTGAATCTCGACACCTCACTGTGCAAACTAATAAACCTTTTCTTTTTCATCAAGCCACCTTTATCCATGGAGGTTTTTCCCCTTAATATTGTGTTAGTAGCTTGTCTGTTCCTGCTGTTTGTATGCCAGGGTGCCAGCTCAGCCCTACACCCATATAAAAAGCTTTATTTCAGTTTCACACAAAACCATTGATCTCCCCTTTTCAGAAATTCCAACGGCACAAAACCAGGCAGGGAAGGAACACTGAAAATGATCATTTTGCAAACACCCCGAGCCCAAAAGCACCAAAGCCTCCGTTTCTGCCAGCTGTGTGCTGCTGTGCCTGGGCACACACACACACAAAACACACACAGGCAGCTACAGCTCAAACTTCTCCCACCTCTGCACCCACAAAAAGCACAGAACTGTTCAATTCTGAACCCAGCACCACTGAAAAATAGGCTGCTCTTGGAAAAATGCAGGGAAAACGTGCTCAGGAACAGAACACTGCAAACAGGGTTAAAATGCAACACTTAAGAAAGATTTTCATTTTTCCCTATAAACTGTTTTTGTGATGGAGTCAGGAAAAATAATTGAAAATGCTGTTTGGAAAGTGGGCTGTAGAGGTTTTTTTGTTAAAGGGAAGGAATTTCTCAATTCAAAACCAGATAAAGATCACCAGACAATCAACATTTACGTTCGCTATCTCGACTGCACTAAAAACTTGGATGTGAAACTCCCGATAAATGAGCAGACACAGCTCAGACTGTGCATCACCGTGTAGGAATACACTGAAAAAATGTGTTTGCCCTCAACTTAGCCACAGAAAACATTTCTATGATTAATTATTAAAACAGATTTATTATTTTTCAGACTTCTAGACAAAATTTACTAGATTACTGCTGGCTTATTTGAAAGCTGAGATGGTGCATTTTATCTCAATTAAATACCTTGTAAACACTGGATTTATTACCCAATGATGGATTTATTATTCAGTGATGACTTTCTCTAAATTAATGAAAATATGTGAATAATGCACAAATTGAAGAGATCAAGAAGGCCATGTGCTTTAAAGAGCAGCCCAGTATTAGTCCAACAAGGGGCTCAATGCTTTCCTACCATTGCCAATCATCCTGCTTAAAAATAATCTTTCCCAGTGAATTTCAGCTGTTGTCTTCTCAACTGGAGCTTTTCTCTGAAGTCAAAACTCTCTGAACCAGTCCTTCTTTTTAGAAAGAAAATCCAATATTAAAAACCAAACAAACTTCTTACAGTCTCAGCTATTACTTTATTTTACTGTTTCAAAACAAAACAGCACAGGGAAGCTCCATGTTTCCTATTCACTTGATTTTTGCAAGCACTACAAAGAGGAAAACATCTTTTTAAGAACTTTGTTCTAATGCCAAGCATAAACCAAGAGATTGTTTTTTAAGCCGTGGTTTTTCAGGTGCAATCTTTTCCTGTGCTCTCGCATACCCCAGTCACAAACAGTGCTGTGACACCTGGAAGTGGCACACCTCGAACAAAACGCAGCCTGCTCGAGGACTGCTCCGGAGCAACCGGGCAAGATGATTATCCATGTAACACACATCTCCAAAAATGAATTATTTTACGAAGACAAAGCTCGTCCAAGAGCAAAGCTCATTTTGCATTACTGACCACCCACAATCAAATGGAAGAGCAACTTGAAATAACCACACTGCCTGCTTTACCAGAAAATAACCCAAACCCAAACCCTGGCTGGAACGGTGAGACGAACTTGGCCCGACTGTTTCCTTACTCAAAAATTGAGTTTTAAATACAAAATAGCAATTAGGGTTATGAACCGGTGATACAGAGGCGAACACAATCTCTGCCAGCAGACACACAGTGTATCAATTTCATGCAACTATTATTTTTCCATAGCTCGGCAGTCACACCACACAACACTACTAAAGAACAAAAAGCCCAACTGATTCAAAAACCCGCAACAACTCAGCAGTACCCAGAAGGATGAAAATCAGTGTCTGTGCAGCGCTGACTCAAAGCCCGCTCCGTACTGACAGGAATCGGCGCAGACAACAAAGTGCCTTTATGTGCACGGTGGGCGCGATGTGGCCGAACCTGGACGCTCCAGCGGCGGCGAAGAGCTCGGCTCTCCCTTCCCTTCACCAGCCAAGTACAACTCTCTCCTCGCTCCCCTCCATCCCGATCTTCCCAGGTCTTACTAGAGCCGCTGATGAGCACCGTGACATCTGGGGACAGCACCGGGTTATCCGGGGTGCTCTGCCCGAGGAGCCCCCTCGGTTTCTCGTGCACAGAGCCGGAGCTGGCGACACACAGTTCCCTTCCTCGCACTTTGGCCGTTTACCCTTACAAATCCCCTTGTTACCAAGCGCAGCTTAATCCTTTACACCGCGAAATGAAACAAGTCAGCAATCCCTGGGCTTAAAGAAAAAAAAACCCCAACAAACCACACTGAAAAAAAATGACCCAAAGAGTATTCTTCCCTCACCAAGGAATGTGCTGCCGTTCGAGGGGATGTATGACTAAAATATTTCCTGTCCAGACAGCGCAGCCTGACTCACAGCTGGCACGGCCCGGCCCCGCCGCGGCACTTGCGGCGGCCCCGCACCTGCCCGCGGAGCCAGCGCGGCCCCGCCGCCCCCT